>JBBPCS010014848.1:0-27832 GCA_037974645.1 Hollardia meadi | reverse complement strand
TGTGTGTGTGTGTGTGTGTGTGTGTGTGTAGAGAGAGAGAGAGAGAGTGTGTGTGTGTGTGTGTGTGTGTGTGTAGAGAGAGAGAGAGTGTTAGAGTGAGAAAGATCAGTGCATGTTGAAAAGAGCTTTTGGCTTTTCTCTCGGAGGATAAAGCTTGTTCCGGCCTTGTGCTGCTCAATCCCACTGTAACGCTATCCATGGTGCTGAATCGGCTGGAGGGTCCTCCGTCTCTCTTTATCCCCCTCCCTGTCTTACATGTTCTCGACTTCTCTCTGTCTTCATCTCTTGTACCCTCTCGTTGTCTTCTCCCTCCCAACTCCACAGATGCGTGTTTGTTACGGAACAGAGCTTGTAGACATGCACAGTAATGTCAACGCGTACAGTATTGAAATGAAAGTAGCCAAACTTCACCTCAAAGCAGCAAGAAATCACAATGAATACACAAAATGAGATATGACAATTAGTAAATCAACAGCAAGAAGAAGAACGAATTGGAATTGTGTTACTCGAGGACATTTAGGGCTGCAACTAAAAGAGACTGCCCCACCACAAAAACATGGCAGCACCTGTCATTTATGCAAATGCCTAAAGCAAATAGTGTTTGGGAAGTGACAAGAACCTCTAAGGGCCTCTTGTTAACTCTAGGGAGGAGGCCATGGTGGATGGTTGGGTCACACAGGTTACTATTACTTTTATATTATTATATGACTGTGATTGTTCCCTCATATGAATTAAGAAGGTTTGCCAGACTAAACAAGGTTCACAGGGGTTGTTTCGGAAGACAGAGACAATACATTGTTTATTTGAAAGACATAATAACGTATATTGTATTATTGGAATTTATCTGTTTGCCATTTTTGATTAATCTAACAATAGCTCAGTCTGTCAAGTATCAGATAACTGTGAAAAACATCCATTGCAATTTCCCAGAAGACCCAGGTAACGTCTTCAAAACGCTGGTTTTGTCTCGCCAACAGTCCAATACTCAAATATATTTGATTTAAAATGATATAAAACGTTGACAATAAGTAAATCCTCACAATCAAGAGACAGGTAGTTTTGTTTTTTGTTGCTTGATACACGCCTTTAGGTTCCTCAATTACCAAAAGTGTTGGTGATTATCTATATCTGTCAATCAACTAACTGCTTGATCAACAAAATATTTCATCAGCGGCAACATACCCGTGTGACTCCTCGAATGGATTGTTATGTTTGTTTTTTTGGGAAAACAGAATATTGACTTGAGTTTGGGGTGGTAAACATATTTGTCTCCTGCATGCTAAGTGCCAGAGTCAAGTGAAACTCCAGGGTCGGCCGGCTGATGATTACAGCATGACTACAGTGGATAGGAATCTCCAGAGACAAGACTTTGACCCATTTTCTTGTTCTGACCAACAGTTAAAGAAATGTTGCAACAGGCTTTGTGAAATCTCATCACACTACGCCTTTAAATGCCACCAAAAGTGACTTTCACACATGTTTCCCAAAATAAACTTCCAAAACGTCCACACCTCGCATTTGTCTCTCACTCCCTCTGTCCATCTCTCTCACACACGAACACATATTTATTTATTTGACCTTTAGCCTGTGCAGCCCAGAGGCATTTCTATTTTGATTGAGGTTAAAAGACATGAAGCAAAACATCAGAATTTTCATTTTCCTGGCCCTTGTCTGATGGCTGCCCTTTCTCTTAATCTGTCCGTCTGGTTATTTCTGCCTTCCTCTATTATTCTCTTTATCTTTTTTTTTTTTTATCATTCCCTGCACTCTTGCCCCCACCATCACCAACAACCGCCACAACCCTGAACTATTTTGTGTTCTGCTAGCAGTGCACCATCAAATTCATCCCATCTCTTGCTAATCAGGTAATTGCACAACACCCACACATAATAATCCATGAAATCCTGCAGAATCTGTAACGTGAGCACACTAATCTGCCTCCTGTTCCACCCTTTTCAGCTGATGGAGGCATTCATCCCTGCAGCTATAACCCCATTCATCAGTTGCTTTGGTTATCTGTGCCTGTCACATACCTCTCAACAGAAAGATCTGTGTCAATTGTCATGCTCATTTCATGTTGTCACTTTTAGCTGTTAGTTGGGAGAACTCAGCTGATCATCTCCACCCCTTGTGGTCCTTACAAGCATATTTTTGTCCGTGGTAATAATAATAAGGGGAAAATAACCAGCCGTATAAGACAGAAATTAAAGTTCAAACTCACTGATGAGCGCTATCAAGCAAACAAGTTCGACATTTTATGAAATGCTTGTTTGCTTTCTTGCTGATAGTTGATGAGAAGATTAATATCACTCTCATAGCCGTCTGTTAAATAGCAATCTTTTAACTGCAATCGGTTAGCTTAAACTTAAAGACTGGAAACAGGAAAATGGCTCGCCTGGCTTCCCGCATTAATAATATCCACCTACAGCACCTGTAAAAATCATTAATGGACATGTCACGTCTCTTTGTTTAACCTGTACGAAAATGTGACAGGGGCAAAATGAGTGTCAAAAAACATCAAAGTAAGATGTAAAATAGCTGTTGCCTCCTCTGGCAACCAGGACTTCAATATTAAAGGAAACAATATACAGGCTGTGTTTAGGAGAGGATGACATTTTTATGAAATATTGTTAATAACTTTCCACTTCAATAGAGATATGTGCGTAAAAACATTTTTCTATGCATTATTATTAAATTAAAATCATAGTTAACAATAAAATAATCATACACTGAAAATAATGTATTTTTCCTATGGACCCACTTGTATTCCCACGGCCCCCTGTGGTCCCCGTCCCTCGGTTTGAGAACCTCCGACCTTGTCGGTGTCTGTTGTCTCCTGACAGACCCAAACTATATCAGCTACTTCTCCCAGGCAAACGCCCCAGCGTTGCATCACGCACACTCGTCATAACGCATCCATCCGTTATTACCATCTTGTAATCCCGGAGCAGCGACTTGTCAATTGACAGAGACGGACACGGATACGGAGGGAAGAGACGGGAGAGGAGCTGGTAGGCGTATCGCCTCCTGGGACAAACCCGCACAGTGTGAAAGTATCTGCAGGAGGGGACGGAGATGCTCAATGTGGCGGATCAGAGCGCTTTTTAACGACAGGAGAGAAAAAAGCATGGTTTGAGGCTGCTTTCCCAGCGGGATTTATCATCCCTTTCTCTGTCTGAAGCTTTCCTTTTTTTCCCTGACCTATAACGCCTCTATCAATAGGCTGCCATCCACCGCGCATAACGCACCGTTGTCCGGGATCTCTCCTTGGAGAGAACGACGCGAAGAGAAGAGAGAGGTCACGACAAAGTCACTTCTGTGGCGAAAAAAGGGGGAACGATCATTTAACTAAGCTCATCTGGTTCTGCTGTTTCTTTTCTACCCATTTGTTCTCTTATTATTCAATTTCTCAACCTTGAAGTGGACAATCACCTGCCGACTAACAATCAGAGATGGTTATTATTCTGTAACCAAGTGCAGATCAAACGCAAAAGAGCTCTGAATGAGTGAAATGTGGTGATGGGTGTAGGAATGAAAGCTGCTGAATGGGGGGGCAAAGAGCACCTCTAGGGGAGCTTATCCGTGGAGACCGGCTCAGTAGCCTAAAACTGACGACCGTGCCCGGTTTCACCTAGTAGAGACGTTTCCTTACTTTCCCATTTGATTGGGTTTCCTCGGCTCTTTAACTAGACACTGGATTCCATCGACATTAGCCACCGACGGCTGGGTATTTTCCTTTAAATGACCGATTCACGGAGGAGCTCATGTGGACACCAAATGAGTGCGCAACGCGGCGGTGCGCCGCTTTAACGGCGTTTTTTCCACTCTCACAGTCCTGTCCCAGAGAATCAGTGGCGGACACTGGGTTGCTGTAGGTTACAGCCTGCCACCGGTCACGTACACGTACCGGTCTTTGGATGCACACTCAACGGGACCTAAATTGAAACGCCTCGCTTGCCCCACCACGACTTCAGGAGCCCTGCAGCGCGGCCAGCTTTGCGCGGTGCGAAACCAAAGACAAGCGGATATGATTTCTTGTTTGGTTTGAAAAATTGTCTGACCTGGAGGAGTATTATTTAACATATTGTTTGCCGAGTGGAGTTCTTCACCTGTCTTGACAAGGGGAGAGAGATCACAGGAGGAGAAATAGCCTCTACCTAACCGAAGAGAAGGAAAGGGGAACGCGCAGGTATGACATTCTCTTTATCTACTTTTATCATCTGTCCCATTATAACACAAATTCCTCCCCTCCTCTCCTCCCACCACGACCTTCTGCTTTCTGTGTTTTCTCGCTTGTTTGTGCTGCAATGTTTTTGAGTGCTTGATTTGTAAATTTGGAAGAGCCGACTTGAGTACACACACAGACACAGAGAAGAGAAGGCAGATGGAAAGATAATGGCGCTGGTGTTTTCTCTCCCATACGATTTAGAGATGGTGATATCCCTTCTCTAGATTAAAGCCAGGAGGGAAGGAGGGTAAGGGAGAGGAAAGGGAAGGGAAGATATGCTGGGGGGGTATAAAGCAAGGGGAGTGTGAGGAAGTAGGTCTACAAAAGACGAGGAGATGAGATAGGGTAAGATATGAGTAGAGATAGGGCAGGTGGATAAAACAGCACGGGGGGGGGGGAAGAGGCAGAGGAGTCTTGAGAGTTCAGATGAGAAGGGGCAGTGAGGGAAGAATGGGTGGATATAGAAGAAAGAACTGAAGAATGGAGGAGAAGAACGCAGTTAATTAAATTGGGGTGAGCAAACCAGCCAGGGGAGCAGGACTGGGGGAGTGCGGGCAGGGGGAGAGGTGAGACAGGAGATACTTAAAAGGAGTTGTTTAGGGAAGAGGGCAGAGGAGAGAGTGCTGAGATGGAATACAGAGAAGGAGCAAAGAGAGGAGATGACCTGGGTGATAGGACAGGGGTGTTAAAGGGGGAAGGGGAGAAGAGGAGAGAGTACGGTGGCCAAGGGAGCTCAACGCACTGCAACTTAAGAAAGCACATGCAAATAAACAAAACACTAGCAAATTAAGAAAACATCTTCATCAATTTGACAACACATGCGCTGCAAACACTCACAACACAACCAAACAGAGAAACACACTGCAAACACTCAACACAATGAAACAGAGGAACGCACTGCAAGTAGCACAGATTACAACGGATATGGATGTTTTTTAGGGGACACAAAAAAGTGATGGACATATGGGACACACCTCTTTTGCGACCATTTGCGACTCTCAAAGTTATTGAAGTCAGCTACTCGTCAGTAGTGTTGGAAAATTAACTAAAATATAAGTTTTTCTCTTCATTTTATTAATGTGATGGCTCAGTGTGTTTTGGCGATATTATTTGAACTGGCAGGCTAATGAGCAAAATGCGCAAGCTAGGTTAACAACAGATATCTGCCACTGGCTAATATCTGACTCATGCCATCACAATATTAAAATAAAGAGAAAAAAACGTACATTTTAGTAAGACATGGGTTAAAACATGGGCGTGTCCGTCACTCTTTAGAGTCCCATAAAAACGGCATGTGCTACTTGCAGCACGTTTCTCGATTTGGTTGTGTTGTGAGTGTTTGCAGCGCGCGTGTTGTCAAATTGATGAAGATGTTTTCTTAATTTTCTCGTGTTTCGTTTTGTGTTTTTTTTTTAAGTTGCAGTGCGTTGAGCTCTCTCGGCCACCTGCTGGAAAGAGGAGTTGAGAAAATGGGACAGGACAGGAGAAAGAAATGGAATGAAATACGAGTGTAGCAGTTTTGGGGGGACAAGAAGATGTAGCAGAGGAATGAGAAAAGATAGAGAGCAGGTGTTGCAGCTGGCATTGAAATTATCCCTTAAGAAAGTGCTAACAATAGAATGCTGGAGGCCAAATGTAGAATACTCTCACGGTGCTATGCTGACTATGCTGAGTGGATTGCTGCGTAATGGTCGTTACAGCAATATGGAGGTAGAGAGAGAGAGAGAGAAGAGAGGAAACCACAAAAAGTTACACGCAACCAACTATTTTGTCGTGTCAGCTCATCAGCTCCTATTTACCTGGGGAATTTTCTCTAACCCATTTGCATGTTGATGGGGTTTTACAATGTCTCTAAGCCAGCGCAGAACACATGTAAACAGACATGCGAGATTAATCTCCTTTGGAGGAAGTCAGCGGTTGGTTGTCTGGTTTTTGCCTCCAAACGTGGATACATGTGGGCTAGCCGAAGCCTTGTGTCGATATTTCAATCTTTCTTGCCTCGCTTTGTCGATCGTTCTGGCCTGTATTGACGCATCGTGTTTGAGCGTGGCTTGAAACACTGTCTTGGCGGAGTCTTAATGGATTTTCAGTTTTTTGTGAAATGTTAATGCATTTCAGGAGACAACCGCAATGCATGTAATCAGAGTGGACAGTTAACATGCTACTGTATTCCACTGTAATAAAGAACACTTGCTGTCAGCATGTGTCTTGGATCTTGACCCTATTTGCACCATGACTTATAAGTCTTCTGAAACTCAAGGGACAGAGTAAGAATATTGCAGGCTGACTTTTTTACTAACACAAAAATTTATTTCAATCACGTATATAATTAGTAGCTGCTAGAAGGTGCTGTAATGAACTAGGCCTTGATTCTCTAAATCATGTCGGTTACTGACGTCTCCCTCATAGTGAGTCTGCTAACATGCGCTCAGGATTCCGAGTTATAGCTCGTATTCTGGTCAAGCTCTTATTTGAGATGCACCTCTTATGCATCTTCATATCCCACTCATGAATACCACTATACATGAATACACAGAATATTCTCACACTGCCATGGAAACTGAGTAAAAAAAAAAAAAAAAATGGATGAATTGCCTCAGGGGGGGCATTGTTCGGTCCAGATCAGAAATCGAATGATCCTAAGAATAGTGTGATAAATCTGTGCATGTAAACACAATATAATAAACAACAGTTGTGTTTTCAAAAGCGTTGGCTCTGAGTACGCTGGTGGTGTTACAGTAGGTGAGACACATGATTGCACATACACTGTTTAATGATCGCAGATAGCCCAATTTGTGAAGTTGCAGAAACCACGACAGTACTTTGAATGTTAGATTTATTCGTGTGAGAAAAGCTGCTTGTGTGTATGAAAGTCACATTTTTTGTTGTTGTTTTCTAACCCCTATATTCATAAGTGAGACATTAAAAAACCATTGATTGCATGTAGAAAATTAATGTTCATGTTCATGTCAAGCAGGGATTAAAAACAAGATCTTTTTCATTTCGTTTCGTTCTGAGCAGATACGTTATTTTTCCGTTCCGCTCCAGTGTTCCCAGGCTTCTCCTCTAATTAACCGGTTAAAACCTTATAGGAGAATGGTTAATAACGTTATTTTTAAAATGTCATTGCCTTTACAAAATGATTTATATATCGATAATAGGCTAAAATAAATATACGCATCAGAGAGAAAGAAACGACGGATTATTTGCAACTTTGCACAAGGCTGAATGAGTAATGCACAAGATTTAGGCCTACCTGCATGTAGCCTGACCTGTAACCTGTAGCCCCTCCCCACCCTCTCCACATTCAAATAGACGAGGCGGAAAAAAAATCTGAAATGGGTATTCATGCAAAGAAACTATTCGAACATGCTAGCGCTACAAATGTTATTGAACAACACTAATGGGATGGGTGTGGGTGCAGGTGAAGGCTAAATGCAACGCACCGTTTTCCAACTTTGTGGAAACGGGTCTACTGAATAGGTAGGTTATTTAACTGTTTCCATCATTTATAATTTTGAAAAAGTAAGGACATGTAATATTGGATAGATAGCATCTTACCACCCCGCGGTTGAATGCAGGGCCAGGGAGATATGGCTCATTATCTGGCGGTAACAGCCGCATACAGGGCTTTTCAGACAGGGGGCGACACTACGCCCGCGTACCCGCTAGGATCCGCGGGGTCTCACTGCGCTCCTCATGTGAATAGACGGGCAGACAAGCGCCCCGCGAGTAAACGCCAGGCGTAACCATGGAAACGGACTCTCGTCCATCTTGTCGTTAATTGGAACGATAAATAACGTTATTTACCGGTTATCTATATTTAAAATAGCGTTTTCACTCCGGAACAACTGAAATTAATTTTACTCCTGTTTTCGATTACGTTCAGCCTAAAATTTCGTTCTTTGAACCGTTTCTAATCCCTGGTTATAAGTGTGCTGGTAATTACTGTGTTACATTAGAGCAGTGCTACAACTTGACAAGCATATCGGGGTAGTGTGCAAACAGTGTCAGGGCCTGCCAGATTGCAAAGGCCTTAAAGGAATAGTTCCACATTTTCTTGGAATAGATATTCATATTCTTGCTGAGGAATATACTAAATGATCACCAGTACTTTCTTGTTTGTACGCTAAATATGAAGCTACCGCAGGCAGCAGTTCATCTCATGTTCGTATAAAACAGAAAGAACCAGCCAGCCTAGGTCTGTCCAAAGGTGATAGAATCCACCCACCAGCACCTCTAAAATTTTAATTATTAACATGTTGTATCTCTTTTGTCTATTATGTACAAACACTGAACTGTAACTTTTGGTTCAGGCTATGTGCTGGACAATTTCTTATCTGGGTGCGGAAACATACTTGAGTCTTAGCTGGTTTCCTGCCAACCTCACAGGCAGAATAGTTTGGCACATAACCCCATGTAAAACTACAGTGTGTCATTTTGACACTTCAGTTTTTGCTGTTTCCCCTTGTTTCCACTCTTCATGCTTAGCTTAGGTTACTAACTGCTGGCCCCAGCTACGACTGTACATTTACAAATGTGACAGTGGTACTCTTTGTTTCCTCTAACTGTATGCAGTAAAGCCCATAAGCATATTTCCCAAAATGTAGAACTATAACTTTAAACATCAGATGTCATAATGGATCAAGTAAGGACAAACTGGATTGGAAGACTCACATATACTGGACAGCCAGTTCTAAGGTGAGTGCACAAATTTCCTGCAGAGGCCACAGACTCATTTGACCCTGATTTCCAGTATAAAAGCAGGGTGCGCTGCATGATCCTGCTAGCTTACTGGGGTTTAGGCTGAAGGTTTCAGAAAATATACCAGAGCGATAACTCGGGCAGAAAACTGCTGTCAGACCTTCTGATCATTTTGAATATGGCAGTTATATGTGTACGTATACTGCTGTCCTTTCACTCAGGTGCCTATAACTCAAATTATCCAAAGAGGTTGAATCGTGGGCAGCTGAACTTGTTTGTAGAAACTTTTGCCTCTCATCCAAGGGGCTTCTTCAGTTCTGACTGTCCCGGGTAGGAGTCCCCTGTCTTTGGATAGGGAAGACAGGTGGTTTGAAAGAGGAGTGAAGGAGGCCATCTATGTCAAAAAAGAGAAACATTATTTATCCCCACCTGCAGTGCTATCCTTTCAACCCTTCCCAGGAGGTTCAGTCCTTTTCACAGTTAGCCTCACGTGACAACTCTAATCACTGTCGTTAGAGCTGTTGACCTTTACAGAGGCTAAATACCTGGGACTCTTAGTTAGTCAGAACTGAAGAAGCCCCTTGGATGAGAAGCAAAACGTCTTCAAGTTTCTAGTCCAGTTGCCCTTGATTCAACCCTCTTTGGATAACTATACCCTGGATGTCTGAGAATCTTCACAAATATAACACAAATTAGGAAATGGCAAGGTTCTTTTCGAATTGAGTGCAGCAGAGGTAGAAGACTGGTGGGAGATGACATGTGAAGGTTAAAGAATGACGGTCCCTGAACAATTCCCCTGCATCTGCATGAGCTGACAATATGTTACTTTGTCATGTTTACAGTTCATCAAACTGTTTTGAGTCAAAGAAGGTAATATGAAGACTTGAGTCTGAGGGGAGGGAGAGCATTATTTAGAAGCAGGGAATAAAGCCATTTCAGTCTTACTTTGGTTAATAACATAACCTGGGACTGTCTCTATTAATAAATGGATCAAACAATGACAAGCCCTGAGTACGTTTGTACTATCAGCGAGGCTCTGACTCAGTGGTAATGATTCCCAAAGAGATCTAAGCAACTTTTTGAGCCAACTTTGAACAAAAAAGACTTCTATTTTTGGCACCAAGTAAAACACCTTTCACTCTGTCATCGTCAGATTAGTTATGAACCTGAGGACAAATGTGAATTCAAATGTAAGTCCAAGTGTAAGTCTAATTGATTGATGTGTCTGTAGGGGCGAGAGAGACAGAGCGGAAAAAAATATGGAACCCACACAGAGAAACTTAATGGATTTTAGAAAAGAAAAATACAGTTTCATCTCTGTGGGCGAGTGATGTATAGGTCTTCAGGTAAAAGTGAAACTCGATAGGGGGTGGGTCTAAGTCAGTACAGACTGAAATTATATACAAATACATTGGCATATGGATATTTGAACGCATGTGTTTTATTTATAAAAGACTGGATGCACAGAGATGGGATGGCTGCACTAATGTTTGCAAGAGGGAAAAAAAGGGAGTGATGTTGCAGTGATTAAAGACATGCAGGGAAGTACAGGCCGCAGAAAAGATAGATGAAAGGAAAGGAAGAGAGAGGAGAAAAGCTGGAGGTAGTAAGAGGAACGGAAAAGTGGAACATAAAAGGTTGTTGTTGGGGTGGGGTGACCTTTATTCAACAAGGCGCGTCAATGAAGAACAAATGCTGTGTTTGTGTGGAGCAGGGAAATGAGGAGGAGGAGAGGAGGAAATGCATTGAGCAAAAAAAAAAAAGGGAAAAATGATAGTTGAGGAGGATAATAATTGGGGAAAATTGGGGAAGGGATGCTGTGAGGGAGAGGTGAGGGAAGAAGAAAAGAGAAGGACAGAATGAGAAATCAGAGAAGAAAAAAAATGGAAGGAGACCATAAGGTGAGAATATTTCACCATGAAGCTCTAGGTGTTAAGGCTGTGATGTGGCAACATGCTGCTTTAGAGTTTCAATGTCCAAAATATGTCATCATGATGTTCTCAACACAACCACATGCTGCCCACTACAGTAGGGGTTTAAACGTCCACACCGTTTGTGTGTTTGAGTAGGTGTATGTGTGTGTCTGTGTGTGTGCATGTGCGTGACAACAGATGCTGGTTCATTGGCGTAATCCCACCTCACCAGGGAAGAGCGGGTGAGAGATGCTGCTGAAAGAGAGAGAGAGAGAGAGAGAGAGAGAGAAGGAGGGTGGGATGGTGCCAGGAGAAAGAGAGAGAGAGAGAGAGAGCAAGAGGGGAGCGAGCAGCGTGCTGAATGCCAAGCAGCGTGGTATTAGAATGGTGCAGGCAGGCAGAGTGTTACAACACTGCTCAGCTAAACCATAGTATCCTGCAAGTCCTCAAAACTTCATGTCTGAGGACGACAGTTTTAGTGTCTCATTTTCTGTAAGCTGAGCTGTGCACGTGTCCAGCTCATATTGTTAAATTTAAATTGAGTTAAATGCAGTGATTGGATGAATCAAAGTTCATTTACTGTATGTGCTGTAAGTACTGTACTTAAGTACAATTTTGAGATACTTTTTCATTTACTGTTACTGTTACACTACATTTATTTGATAACTTCACTTGCTACTTACTTTGCAGACTGCATCAGAGACAAAGTGGCACATTTTTAAAACTATTTTACTTTATTTTATCGTAAACTGCATAAAAAACAAGTGATTCGGAGAATTGCAAAACACTGCTGAATATCAAATGCGATAATTGACCAGAGCAATAATTGGTTGACCCTTAATGTACAGTAGGCCTATATACAGTACATACATGTAAATACTGTATATGTATAATTTCTTTTACTTGTTCTTTTGAGGCTTAAGTACATTTGAATATTACAGTTAATTCTTAGGTGAATTTAATATCAGACCATTTAAGACTTTTACTCAAGTACTATTCATATTGGCGACTTTCACTTTTACCAAAAAGATCCTTCGTTTTACTCATATATGACTTCTGGACACTTTATACAAAACTGGTTAAATGGGAATTTGTGTCAGGACTGTTCAGTTTAAAAGCTTTGTTTCTTTTTCAGTCATCCACCATTGACAAGTTGGTTACATGAGGAATTTCTGGTATTTGACCAACTGTTTTAGGGATGTGGAATAGATACAGGTGCACTTGCGGATGTCTCGTTGAGTATGGATACCTCGGTCTTGGACAGCCTCAAAAGTCCTTAGTGTGGAGCAAGAAAGTGGGATGGGAAGAGCTGATTTGATTGTTCATGACATATAAACACATTAGCCTCATCCTGCCCCTTTCACAACGAGCAAGTGTGTCTGGTCACATTTAGGCATGTGAATAAAATGTTGCATTAAACATCATGATTACAGTATTAAATTAGCATGTTTTATGACCACAGTGGCCCAGTGACACTTTCCGTTAATTAAGTGTGTCATGGGGTGGTTGCATAAATGGCATTGGAAAGGCTTTGCACTTAACACCTTGTGCTCTTCTAATTGGTAAATTAGTAAAACTAATCCACCAAAAAAAAAAAAAAACAGTACAGAAATGAGTGGCTTACCTCAATAAAACACTACTACCATTAAGACTTGTGCAGTTATTTATGATAAAAGCCTTCGCCGCCTTATTTTTTTGCTGAGGTTTTCACAGTGAGTGCATCTTTAATTTACCGTATTGCAGTTTGATTTAATATTACATTTACATCGAAACATTCTTAATTCATTGAAAATAAATATTTCAAATTCAAATATGCATAGTTACTGTGACAGAAAGGTTGTCCGAATTTAATGTAATGTTCAATGTATGGAAACAACAGACTTAAAAAAACCAACATATTTATCAAAGACAGGTGACAGTTTGTCGTATCACATATTTTTACTGCAGTAATTTGATTTAAAAATAAATCATTCCTGAAGAGTTTATTTGAAATGTTGGATTTTTATCATATATTTTTTTGTGTTCTCAGATCCCAGATCGGTACCACTTTATAGTATGCTATACAACAATATATGCATGTTAGTATAAGGAATGGGTAAGAAACAAATCAAGAAAGACCTGATAAATAATGAATCTTGTATGAGTAGTCCCTGAAGAAGATGAGTAATTAAAAAAGCAGACTGATAGATGCTGTGTTAATAAATCGCTATGGAATGATTAGTTCATCTGTGAATCAGAATAATGACTAATTTCTTTCGTGAGCAGGTCCTGTTTAAGTCTGAGTCAGCTGATGAGTGCCATTTTGGATCATTTCTAATACGACAGTGACCATGTAGCATGATAAGCAATCCGCTAACTGCAGCAACAGCACTGGCAGTAATGATTCTAACAAAGTGGGCACACTATTCAAATTAATGGTATATTAAAGAGGCATGTAAAAGAGCAGAGAAAGGAGTGGCAGACAACTGGTTATGCGACCCCAAATCAGTCCCATGGTTGTCTTTTACACTGAGATATATCTTCTCAATAAAATGCATGATACATTTGAAGCCAAGTCTAACATAGCTTAAACTTACATTAGCTTCTAGCCAGCCACCAAGTTAGCTAAAAAGACATATCGCCTACATTTCGCTGTGGGTTTTGTCGTGACAACCTTGCATACTGCTGTTTTCTTTTCTACTACCATCGTCGACAAGATGATCCTTATTTCTCAAAACAGAAATATTGCATGAGATGGAAGTGAGATTCTGTCTCAACCTGTCTTTTATTACAAAGTAAACACATGCTGAGTCGTTATTACTCCCTAATTACATGCAGTAATGACTACTTTACCACTGTATTGCCCTTGTATCACAATATTGTGTAGTGAAGTCTTCACCAGGTTACGTAGCCTGCTCTATTTCAAAGTGTATTGTCCTCTATAGTCTCACCGATGATGGATCACAATGATTTTTACTTGCTTTACTTACTGCAGTTTAAACAGCTGCTGTGTGTTAGTCTCTCTGTTTATATCCATGTGTGTCTGTGAGAAACAGCACCTCTCTCCCCTCTCCCCTGCAATAGCCTTGGTCTGGGCTGACAGAGCAGACCAGACAAGTGAACCCAGATAGTGAGTGGAGATTGAAGAGGAGTGTCTGCTCTCCCCTCTATCACTCCTCATCTATTGCTTGTGTCTGACAGAGGCAGCGCTGCATGATGGATGGATGCCCCACTCTATTTCTATCAACCTCTCACAACCTGTTCACTCTCATTTTTCTCTTCATTTTCCAATCTCTTGCTGCCTGCATCTTTTTGTAATTTGTCTTTATGTTCTCTCTCTCCGTTACGACTGTATCATCCAGTCTGTCTCTCTTTCTACCTCAATGTTTTTTTTACTTTTCGTCTAATGTGCATATTTAGGAGTGTTTGTGTTATGTACAAATGTGCAAATTATAGTGTGTGCTTCTAGAGATCTGCACAAACACAGACTTTCAAATTGCTGGGGCAGAGTGATCTATCATTCTGTGTTTGTTGCCATTTATCAGTCTGCATGAGTGTCAGCTATCTGTGCTTACATTCAATTCTCTACGCTAAGTGCTGCAGGACAAGTAGCTTGACTTCTCACTTGTAAATGAACGGAAAAAAGAGCATGGGCCCTAAAAGCCCAAAAGGAACCTAAATACTGATGCAATTTGGAAGACATGCTTGAGTAGTCCTAGGTGGAGAATATACAGCTTGCAGTATACAGTAGCTTCCCTTCATGTTTTTTTCATGTTTTATATTGTGTCCAAGTTATTTAGTTTGTTTAAATAGCACATTTGTCAACAGAAACAAAATTTAAAAGAGGCCGCAGTTAATCAAATTGATCATTTTTATATGGTGTCCCTCTCCAAATGTTAATATCCAAAGACAGTGGAGTGCCAGTTTGTAATTGTTACGGCAGGAGCCAACAGAGCTCGGAGGGGATTTGGACAGCCTCCCTTTCTTTCCAGCTGAGACAAAATTTTTAACCCAATGCAGCTGTGGTTGCTTCACTCTTCGATGCAGTCGCTGTGGGTGTCTTTGATTAAAACTGCTGTGTGCTATTTATGTGTTCATTCTAGTATGTGAGTCATTCACTTGCAATGCTCACGGTTAAGTGTTTTGGAATAGATTTCAGTGTCCAGTACAGTCCCGACACCTGCCATCCTGCGGTGCAATGAGTAACAATAACTAAATGACTGAAAATGGATCGGGATATAAAACCTGTTGATACCGATCAATGAACAAATCCCTTCATCAGCCTCAGTGCCACTCCCGCAGACAGGCTCAGGAGATCGCAAGGCACACTTTATAACACTAACATAGTTGCATCACCTGGCAACCTTTCTTTCGGTTGATTTTTGCAATACAAGCCGAGGCCCCCAGAAATGCATTCATGTGATAGGTGGAGAAAAAAAAGAAAAAAGTATAACAGTCCTGAAAAAGTGTCCTTGATCAAAGATGGCTCATTTGTTTGGTGGACTGAATAGAGTTTGCTGGCGGTTTCTTGATTTGCTGATGGAATGAAAAGAGTCTGAAATAAATAAATTAACTTCTCAGTTTGAAGGTCAACCACTTCCAATTATTCACCCGATGTAATCTTGTATGTTTCTTTGTGTGCCTATATGAAGCTCATTCTTTGTGAAGTATGCTCCTCATGTGCTGATGTATGTGAATGCACTGATGTGTGTACAGTGGCGTATGAATAGTGCTAACAGTGGTTTATTTAATTTGAGTTAGACCAAAAGTGCCAAGACTTGAGTAGGGAACATATTAATCAAGTTGCTCATTAACATGCACATAAATTCTCTTTATTAGCAAATCCAACACTCTTATTAATGCCATTCTCCACCGTATTCTACAATTACTATGCCATTTTCCCCAATAACCTCCTAATTACTGCTCAAGTAAGGAAGTTGGTGTACGTGAATTATGATCTTAATATGCTTATAAGGCGGTGCTTCCATTAATAATAGTCATTCTTCCGTCCTAACACTCCATTTGACACTTAGCGATCCAACTGAAATTACTAGTGAATTAGTAATAAGCTCGGGTTGAGCGAGTACTCGGCTCTCGTCCTCTTTGGGTAGCTGACTAAAATTCTGTAAAATGTTCTCTTACTCTCAAGTCTGAGGCTCTTCTGTAAATACATTTCTAATAAATAATAAACATAGCAACTTCTTATCAACCCATCAGAAGTTTCAGGCTTAAATTAATAATGCCCAGTTAGGCCTGCCCAGTTTTGACTTGAGCACCACCCACTTTCACGGCCTCCGCCTACTTCTAGTGCATATACTGATACAGATAATTTGGTTGGTTGAACAGATACATATAAAGATAATTGCATGAAACGTGAAAAGAAACATTTTTAAAAATGCATCTTCTATTTAGGCCCATATTTAGCAAAACATCTAAAGATTCATGTTGTCAATTCAAATAACTATCATTTGCTATCTATAAGCAGTAGTTAGAACGTTATTTATGGAACTGTTAGTTAATGGCTTAGGACTATCTCACATTCTTCATCAGCTCCAGTACCAATCCAGCTGCTAACAGGGATGCACTTGAAAACCCTAAAACAAGCCAGTAAGCGGACGCTGATTTAAGAATATTTTGTCAAACAAATGTTTCCAAGGTCAAGAACAAACTTTGATACTTTTTGCAGTTTCTAGAATGTGTGAAGAAAGTAAAACTAGGTTGCCTTGTGAAACCTATTACACTCAAATTACTGTCTGATAACCACTGAGCAAAATGCTTAACAGACACCTTATCCTGCTGTCTTAATGTACAGCACTTCTATTGTACACCACACTGTGATTTTCATACACAAAGCTCTTTGGGCTCTGTGTTGCTGATTACCCTAACCCGTGTGCAACAGTGTTACACATACATACACACATTATAAATTAACACACAGAGCTCAGCTCTTATAGAAGACTCCCTGAACACTTAAAAACCTTCCCATGCCTCTTGATCTTATAGGGAACATCCTCCATTACATACAGCAGGATGCGATGTACGCTAGAACCCGAAGGACAAGAGGTGAGAATTACAAGTAATAAATTCTAACCTTGTCATCGATTTTGAAAACAGATACCGAAGAAACAGTCAGCCCGCTCAGCAGTTCACAAAATGACTGTTTATTAACAGAGGCTTAAAGCTCAGACCCTGCTGGGTTGAAATGGTCCACTTGACACACCATGAGTCTGATAGTCTGCAGGATAGTCAGGAGAAATAATTTGACTTGAGAGGCCAATCTACTGTAGATAATGGTGCTCTGAAGGACCTAGCAGGTAGGTTCATAAAGCTCAGCAGTTGTTGTTTGTGCAGAGGATGGCGGTGAAGCAAAAAAAAAAACAGAAAAAAAAACAAACTTACGAGTGTTTGTAGCTTAGCTTTGATTCTAATAATTGCATGACTATTCATCTATTTGATCAACATGGCTTTGTTTTGTGTCTAAACAACACTGGCAGTGGACATGGTAGGCCTACTTTGGACTCTGTTGTCACTGTATCAAGTGCCCAGCTTAGTTACAATTCCCTCATGACACACTGGGGAAATGATCTCACTGTAGCTTTTCAGAAAGCTTGTCAGTGGTTTAATATCAGAGTTTAACATCTGAGATTGCATTTCCAACTCCCTCCAAAAGCTCTCTGTAATTGCTCACTATACTTTATTCACAGAGATTAAAAGCTCAATTATAAAATTATTTCAATCAGGACCAAAGGTTTATGTCTGTGTGCATGATAAAGATGAAAAATATGAGTATTTGGCGATTAGGCCCCATTGTGACATCATATTTTAAGAGGGGAGGTCAAGTTGTGATTCGACTGATGGAGCCTAGACACTGGTGGTGGTGGAGGTGGTGGTGATGTGATAGAGATTGGACGCTGATGAGCTCAACCAGACACTGGACACTGTCATTCCGAAATGACAGCTAACCGGGAGGAAAAAGAATCTGGAAAAAATCTGGTTGTTAAGAAGGAATCAGAGAGAGAAAGAGAATTGTGCGTGAATGAGCATGAACATAGTCTTCCTAATTGAACGTTTGCTAAGCTGTATTTCAAGCTATTAACCATTAAATCTGTTACTGTGTCTCAAGAAATCAGTAAAAGCCACAGTAACAGCAATTAAAGTCAATATAAGGGCCATTTAATGTATTAGCAGTAATGGTTTTAAAAATTTGGATGGAAAATTTTTTTGGTTATGAAAAACACTGGGGTAAAACAGTCCTTCAGTCAAGATGGGGAGGCTGGGAACTTGTAATCTAGGTTAGATTTCCTTTGGATATGGATATGAGGCTGGCATGGTGGCGCAGATGCTGTTTCGTGCACAGATCATAGAATGTGTGCATGAAGGCATGCATCTCTCTCGCACACACGTATATATTCTGTTTTTCTCTCACACAGCTCAAGCATACATGCAAGTTTGCGCTCATACTCAAATATGCAAGGTCTTTTTCACACACACACACACACACACACACACTAATTTTTTTCTACTTCACAGGCGCCTGTGAGGCTCCTGATGCATATTTGATGATGGTTTGATTGACAATGGCAGAGGGCTGTGTGTGTGTGTGGGGTGTGTGTGTGTGTGTCTGTGTGAAGAAGCAGAAACTCAAATGGAAAAGGGCGAACAAATATGCAAAGTGACTGAAGGCCACTGATGGCGGCAAGATGCTGACTCCAAGCCTTTGGCTCCATTAGAAACCCATTCAAAAAAAGTTTCAAACTCTTAAAGTAAAATGTTTTGCAAATGTGATTTCATGTCTTCAAATGAATGAAAGTTATCACCCCTTATTACTAATTATTAAGTGGGTCTTGATTAAAACATTGCTACTTTGCCACTGGCTCACAGTTGAACTGACAGAGTGGGCTTACGTCCCATAGTCTTGGTTCCACTAGATTCTGTATATTTCTGAATACATGAAACATGTTCCTGGTGGTGTCTCCTTAAATTCTTAGCTAAATGAATTCTGTGCAATAAATGTAACCATTACGCAATTTGATCAAAGATACCAAGAACTACAGTGGCTTTGAAAATATCGCAACGGCTAAGTGGGATGTGTTGTGGAATGTTTAACTCGAATCATCCCTTGTGTGCAGCAGAAGTGAAATTAGAATAATTCAAAAGTGATAATTTGTTTCATCAGTTTAAAATGTTATAGTTATTACGTTTTAATGTTCCATCTAAAATTGCTGCTCCTTCACACTAAGGTTGATCTACATGGTACCCACTGCTCTCTGGCCCCTGGATGTTGGTGTCACTTACAATCCAAACATTTGCAGTGGATACAAAAATTTTTGACTGATCATTCAACTTACTGAACAGAAAATGAAAAAAAACAAACCCTGAAAAGACTGAATTTGAATCTGCAACTGCACAGATGCACTGCAGCAGGCAGCTGAATTGCTCTTAAAGCCCACTGCGTGCTACGTGTTCAGTACTAAATGGCAGACGGACACAGTTAGCGACTAGCTGGTGAACATAGAGGAGCATTGAGCAGCTATAGAGTATACACAGTAGCTATTATATTTTTATATCATATGATATTTTTTAGGATGAGTTGGTGGGGACCAAAACCATAGTAGATAAAGGGAATAATCGACTTATGGATGGTTTTGCCAGGAAACTCTGACTCTGTAGCTGCTGCTATAATTAAAGTATACTGTTGTTTTTTCCTAAGGTGGCTAATGATACCTTTCTGACACACAATTGTGTGTGTATTATGCAGATGTGTTTCTTGACCACCAAGGCAAAAGTAGTTTCTTCAAATCCATTGAGAAAGAAATAAAGTTTAAAAAAAAAAAAAATCCAGGCAATGATTCACTCTGATAAATTACACCCAGGACTATCAATTGGTTCACTGGACCAGCAGAGGCTGGATGAAGTCACACATTTGGCTGGAGCGTCCTACTGAGCCCTCTCTGTTTCAGATAGAGCCATGAAGATGCCCCATCTCTAGAACTGGGAGCTATTTGCTGCTGATGTTCCAAGCACTCCATAAATAAAGGTTATAGTGAAGCACAAATGACTCAGCAACAGCCACAGGGAAGGATTGTGGAAGCCAAGATGGCTGCTATTAAGAGCTGAAGTGTCCAAAACAAATCCTGATTGGTTTGATTTGTTGATTTTCTGGCTTCAGTTTTCGGGTTCGATGTGGGTTTAAAAGTATTCTCAGCATCATCGTTGCTTATGTTTATAGCTTCAGTTTAATGTCGTCCAGCATTGACTGAGTTGACACTATGTGTGTATAGTATCCAAATGTGTGTGTGGCAGCAGTGGAAGTCCTTGTCCCAGCTGTTGTGCTTTGCTGCCAACCCACTGAGCTGGCAGCTGTTACAATAAAGTTTAGAGTGTCGTCTCCATGCCATACTATAATAAGCCTGTGAAAATTTGCTGCCATTCGAATCGCTCCAGATTCATCACTGATATTATTACTGTTGGGTTTACATCTTGCTAGACCATTTTGGCTGCACAGTGAGGACTGTGGCAATAATGAGACTTTGTAATGATAATTATTGTTTCGCAAATAATGATTTAATTGCCCCCCCAAGGAGAATGAGTAATTAACTAAGCACATTATATAACAAATAAATAGGTCACAATTTCAGAAAACAGGGTGCTGTTTGGAGAAGTCGCATCAGGCTTTCCAATGAGTTTAACTGCCCAATTGCTTTTGCGAATGTGAACGTACAGAAAATGACTGTGTCTTACAAGTACAGACACCAAGAGACAGGCACAATACCAAAAGGGTGAGAAAAGAAAATATGATATGATATGATATGATATAATATGAGCTTCTCCTTCCGGTTCTGGTTGAGTTTTAATAATACAGTAGCCCATGTACAGGTCACTGGGGGCTGCCTTAGTATTTCAAAAATGTATTAAAAATGTATATTTCTACAAACTATCCATACATTGAGAGCAGTAAGCGGGACGCTTAAAGTTGCCTTACTGAAAATAAGAAGATTACTGAGCCTTTTGACAAATTCCTTAATCCTTTCTTCTCTACGAACAATCTCCACTGGCATCAGACGCTTTTAGGAGAAAACACAAGAAGCCCATGCTGAGCATTTAGACTTCTTTCGGTCTCCTTATGGTATTTGCATAGTCCCCCTGGCATTACATTTTTAGCTTTAACTACGGTGTCTCTCCTCTGGCAGGCTTATAGTTAGATCTGCCCTATTGAGAATGTCTAACCATCAAACATTACAAACCCGTGACCATGACAAAGGTCAACAAAACAAACCACGGGCTTGAGAGGATTAATCACGTTAAGTTGCTTCACCAGGAGACTTAACAAGACAATTTCGTCCAACATGGTAATGGCATGAAATGCATGCATGCACCGGCATTAATTTTCTACATCATGTCCAATTTGTGCATTTGTGGTTTCCCTCTAATCCCTTGATGGTATGCAACTTGAAAAACACTAAATAGAGAGGTTTTTAGAATGCAAATCTGGTGAATGGCTAATACTGACAATGACAGCCATAAATGGTATGAAAAATTGGGTTTTAGTATAATGAAAATCTTAAGGATTACAACTTTGACTGCTGAATCATCTGAAAATGAATAATTAAATAATTGCTAAGACGTTTGATGACGGCGCCGATGATGAGCACACAGTTTTGTCAGAAGTCTAAGAACAGACTTCACAGTGTGACTCTGGAGTGATTTCCGCTGAGCCTCTCACACCTGACAGTCGTATAACATCAATGTGATTGTCTCGAAACACTATCATGTTTTAGTTTAGGATTTACACTTTTATTAAACAGAAAATCTGCCTGACAGTCTTCTTTGGCTGGTGTGTGTTGGAGCTTTGAGGAATAATATTCACGGACATAAACTGCATTACTGAAGATCAGAGAAGTTGTGATTATGAAATATTCTTTATGGTGGCTTTTCTCTGATGCCGGCCCCCAGGGTTTTAAATTACCACACGAACTTCTTGTCGCCTTGAAACTATATCTTTTATTCTCTTCCTATTTTGATTCCTTACATGGAAATTGGGCAACTTTGGTTTTTATTTAAACATGGCATAAGTATACATCACAAATCCCTTTTACCCCTCATTTTGTATCACTTTTAGTTAACACTGAATTCAACTGGGGATACATAAAGGACTGAGTGAAGTATAATGTTCTCCCAGCTAAAAGTTAGTGCCAAATAGAGTTCTTTCTTCTTTTCAGTAGAATGTGAATTCCTTTTAAGAAAAGAAGGTACATTTTGTATTTCCCATCTGTTCTCTAAAGCAGTACTTTTAGAGGCATTTTTGCTTTCACAGGAATTCTATTTTATTTGACCTAGTAAATTTGCTACAAAGGTTCCCAACACATGAAATATGAAACATTTGCACAAGTGGGATTTTTTTTTCTTCTTCTTTACTCTAACCATCATTTTCTTTGTGACCAAAATGATTTGATTGTTTTGTTTTTTAATGGTAATCTCTAATTGTACCTTCTTTTGTTTAGTTCCCACGACTGCCTCATTTACAGAATAGACAGTTAAATTCATATCACAAGGATTTGGGATTACAGATTTGGGACCATAATTGCTCCCACCTTACACATATTTTGAACATATTTTACCTCATAGCGTATGTACCCCTCTCTCTAGCTCTCTTCTCTGTGTGTGTTTTGTTTTGTTCCCTTTCTTTTCAAATCAAAGTTAGCTCCAAATCTTTGCTTCAGGTGAGACACAGAAGGAATAAACAGATGCAGTGTGGAGTTGAGGGAGGGCGAGTGGTTTATCTGCAGCACCGGGTGATGCTTATTTCAGTTTGGTAGAAGATTTAATGATTCAGTAGGCCAATGAGGCAGCAGGAGTATAGTAATGGTGGATGTATCCACCACTTTAACTGCTAGCACAACTCTTTTAATCCCTACTATTGTTATCACACATATAATTAATTAGACCATTTGTAATCTTCCACGTGTGCTCACAGCTGTTTATATTGGTTATTTAATTAATGGCCTGGAGTCGAGACTTTTAAGATGATTCCTTGTTTGTTTTGTTCATTATTTATGATAGGAGCAATAATCTTTCATGCGTTAGCTAATCAGTGTTTATCAGCAGGCGTTTTGCATTCAAAACATAATTAAGTGCTAAACTTCCTACAGTGTAAATAGACACTGTTGGCTTTAGAAAAGTACAAACAGTAATCAGTAATGTTTATCAGAGTTGTAGATGTTAGCTGCTGCTTATAGCTGCAGATGTTGGCCTTGCTCTCTAAAATGCTAAACATTGTTTTTGCTTATATTGACTGCTTTGGCCTGGTGGAAGTGATCAGATCGGATTCGTCCACCAACTAATCCGCATGAAGGACCCCTAACACCTCATGTACAGAAGCCCCCAAACTGCCAGCATTTAATTTATTTCAGGATCTGTGTTGTCCTCCTCACCGCTCTGCTAGAGGCAGCATGGATTCTGCTCAGCAGCTCTGATGCACTTGCTTTACTCTGGACGATCGTTGTGTGTGATGCAAAACAAACATTGGAATCCGATCCGACTGACCACGAGTGCCTGGACCGAGACGTATCTGTAGAAAAAATACGATTGGAATGAGATTTCAAACGTCAGATGTCTTTTTTTTAAAAAAAAAAATTGTTAATACAATCTGAGCAAGGCCTCAGTGCTTTCAAGAAGCGCTCATTTGTTACAACAGAGTGTGTATTTATTATCTGAGGAAATGTAGTTGCACAGTAGTATTCACGGTTGATTTCACTACCCCTCGTCAAGCATGGGGTGACATCTTGATGAAAAACCTTCAAGTTTTAGAGTGGTTTGTTTAAGACTTTGCCCCTTGTTTTTAATCACTCGTCACTCATTAGTTGTTGTCATAAAATAAACCAAATGAAGAAAAGCGCAGAAACAAAACAACAATCACAAACCATGCTGTAGGGGCCCCCGAAATGGATGAGATATGCCTCAGGGGCCATTCCATAAATTAAATCAAATCTAAACAAAACTTAACAAATGTGTTGATGAACAGGGGAAATGTAGAAAACCTATTTCCAATTCAGGTATTGCATTTCAGCATGAAAAGGTCTAGCTGTGTGCTAATCTAGTGTTGCTGACAGCGCAATACGCAGAGACCAATTTGTCACTACGGTTTGTGTGTGTGTGTGTGTGTGTGTGTACATTCGTGCAAGGTACTGTAAATGAATACAGAAGTATGCATGTGTGGGCTACATCAGATCTATTGCACACACACAGATGCAGTTGATGGCTTCCTTCTTTTCAGCTGTGTGTAAGAGCAGCAACTTTATAGACTGATAATCAGTGCAGCATGTTATTTACCAATTGATCCCAATCAACTCCCATTATTCTCCTGGATCTGCTGAAACTGCCCTCTTCTCTATGTGTATTAACTGTGTCTATCAGTTGCTCTTTCTCTCTCTCTCTCTCTTTCACTCCAACACATTTATTTTACTCACCTCCTGAGTCTCTCTCTCTGTATTTTTATCTTGAACACATTCACACATTCACTCTTCTGAGAGGCTGCATCAATACTTGGGTTTGAAACCTTTTTTACACCTTAAAAGGAAATCAATTACTGTCAGTGACTGGCATGTCAATGTCTGCAGCGCAGTCATGTCTTTCAGTTGTCCAGAGCTGCGTGTGCGTGTCTTACATGTCTGTCATGTATGAGGGAAAAAATAAAAAAAAACTCTTCAATTTCATTGTTTATCTTCAAGAATTTTAAGAATATCCTGGGGAAAAAAATTAACTTGCAAATATTGCCAACCAAAAGAATGTAGAGCCATGCCAGCTTCTCTATGAGGCCGTGTTTAGTCACAGCAGTGCTGAGCTAAATGCTAATATCAGCATTTTGACGACTGCAGATATGATACCGATTATTATTAGTATTAGTCTAGTATTAGCAGTGGACTTCATTTCCACTGCATTTTAGGGACAAATATGGGTCTTTTTACTCCCTGTCATGGTCACTGCAGTGCTGTTTTGTTTGTTTTCTTGTGCGTTCCTGTTCCCCTGTGTTTCTTAGTGCTCCGCCTGTCTGTTTATTTGTGTGGGCGTGGCCTCTCCTCCACTCTCCTGGTTTTCTGCACTGCTTTTTTCTGCACACCTATTCCTTTTCAACCTCGTTAGCCCTGACCTGTTTCCAGTGTCTCCCCAGCCTATCGGCTCCTCTTTTGTTCCCTTGCTGCTTCACCTAATTCTCCTCACCTGAGTTTCCCCACCCCTTCTCTCCACCTGCACTCCATTCCCTCGTCAGTTTAGTTTGTATTTGAGTCCCGTTTTGAGTTCATTCTTTGTTGGGTCATCTGTTTTGTTTGCCTGTCCCTGTATTACTGCACTAGTCATCAATAAAGACTAACGTTCTGACCCGGTCTATGATCTCCTGCATTTGGGTCCTAATGCTGAACCCTGACACTCCCCTATGTAGCCCAATAATTGCACTATGGTATATTATACAAGTTGAGATGGGTAACAGGAGTTAAAGTAAAGCTGACTGCTGAAACTTACTTTATGATATTAGCAGGGTCCTAGCACAAGTTGAGTTTTTACAGTCAAACTAGTCCTATGTTTTGTCTCAGTATACCTCTGCAAATATGCGGCCATAATTTCCGATTTTCATGCACGGGTGTAACTCCATGCTGTTTAGTTGTGCCATAAAACCGATGATACCTTATGGCCTTTAGAAATCCACCGTCGGTCGACCTCTATTTTTAATGCTTCATGGTCGTGTGTGTGTGTGTGTGTGATTTGGTCTTAATATGTTTGTTTTGTTTGTTTATAGCACTAACTTGTAGCAGTAAGTCCCTACGACGAATCACGCTCGATCCCACTCTTCAATGTTATTGATTGCCCCAAAATTCCAAATACCAATGAGATTTATACAGTGTAAGCAGACAGTTTCCAGCCATGTTGAAAGTAAAACTTTTCATGGGCGCACTGGGGGAGATCAGAATTTTGTATGACTTGACTCGTGACTCGCTTGACCTGAGTACTGTCTCGACTTGACTTGCTTAACCACGGTAACTTGGGATGTGCTTGAGAAGTTCTTGACTTTCACATGTGTGACTTACTCCAATTTTTGGTCTGTACTCAGTTTCTTGGCAATCCATTCAGTAGTATAAAATATTTCACCAAAGTAGCGGACCAACTGACAGATTATTCATAGAAACCACAGCTCTTGACTCACTACTCAACACTAGCCCATTCAGTGTAAAGGTGAGCAACACAGTGACATATGCACAACATTGTTTTTGTGCTGCTGGTATCAGAGTGGCTTTGCACCACTGAGAGGCTGAAATCCCATTGAATCCCACGGGTGCTGCAGGATTCCAGTGAGATGGGAGAGCTATTACTCTGTGTTGTCAGGATCAGGTTGGCATGGGAAAAAAAAGTGGAAAGTCCACTGGAGGAATTTAGAAAAGTCTTTGGATACATTGCAGACATTTCAGCACATGCTCAAGACTTATAATAATTTGCTCAAATAAAATTCACCAAGCCACCTTCTAGTGCTTTTGTGTTCCGCTGTGAAAGGATAAGGGCTATTGTTCTTAGATTTTGGCATCATGTCACTGGTAGGGTTCTTATCTCTGACTGTTGCCAATAAGTCTGGAATCCTGCATTATATTTAGTATCGCTTAAAATCATTTTTGACTGTCCTTCATTCCACAGAAGCTTTTGTGTTCGCCACAAAACCCCCAAGCTCATTTGCTTAAAAAGAACAAATTACTTGGAGGAAATTTCTCCTTGTCACACAAAGTTTTAGTTTATTTTGAATTGCCACATGTTTACCACAAACATGTTTAAAAGTACAACTAATGTAAGAGGTTGGGAAGACCAGTGCAATGTAATGCAAACAGTCTTTATGAAGGTTATCATATCCACTTTTTATTGACACATGGACTGCATTACGTATATTGACACGTGTTGATTAAAAGAGTTATTGCAGGTAGCACCTACAGTAACACTGAACCAAATCAATGAATACTCATTTAGTTAATTTTTTGCTTCATTTGTCGGCCGCTTATCATTCTGGCTAAAGAATTGATTACTGTCAAGTGGAACGCTTTGATCAATCAGCTTGTAACTGTGGGTGGCTGAAACCACAAATAGTCATGAAAGTCAATACGTACATTGCTCAAATAGGAAGATGAACTAAAATTCTTACACATTTTGCTGGTGGAAAACGTGTTAAATGTCACTAATACACGGTCTTACGTTCGGCGCAAGCCTTTATAAAATCTCTGTGCTAAATTAACACCTCAAAAAGTGAGTCATTAGAGCCAGATACATCAATTATGACAGAGCATAACAATAGGTGCAGGTAGAACACAGCTCGTGACAATCTGAAATAATGAAACAGCTTGTAAAACAAATGTTTATGTTGTTGAAAATATGTTCTTGGAGGTGAAAAGCTTAAAGAAACAATACTGTAACTATTTCTTGGAGAGATTGAAAAGTTGTTTTTTTTTCTTCTTTTTTTTCTGCTGTTACAAAGATGACAATGAGCCTATTTACCTTTTTTTTTTTTGTTGAATAAGGGCAACAACAGAAGGGACAGGAAGGTTGAAGGAATAGAGATGAGTAAAGTGATTTGGCGTTCCTGTCTGGAAAACGAGGGATGGGTGAAAAAGAATGCAGGAAGGGCGAGAAAATCCTACTTGTCCTCATTATGAACGGAACAGCCGAACAGAAGACAATGGCCCAAACACCAAGGGAGTTGTATTTCATTACTCTGCACTCTCTCCTTGTGTGTTGCCTTTATTTGCCTCTGCTCTCTTCTTCTCTTCCTTCCTCTCCTCTCTTCTCATCCTGCTATCCCTTCTTCTTCCTCCTCTCCCTTCTTCTCTCCTCCTTAGTTCCAGGTCGCCATGGTGACTCAGCTTTTCCTCGGCCAGTGACCAGAATCCCAATCAGACTTGCTGCCATTACACACACACACACACACACACACACACACACACACACACACACACACACACACACACACACACACACACAC
>JBBPCS010014841.1:0-27836 GCA_037974645.1 Hollardia meadi | reverse complement strand
AGAGTGGCTCATCGCCTGTAGGCTGGATCAAGATCTTGAGCGACTACCTGTGTCTGTTTTCCTCAACCACGCCCCTCATTTGCTAGATAGCTGTGATTGGACAGTGTGTAATGTAACCCCTTCTCATTGTTTTTCTGGATGATAGTTGAACAAGATGCAAATCAATGAAAAGCAATGTATTGAATATCCTCTTGGCACGATTTATGCGTGCTGCACACTGTAAAACAATACGCAGTGTGTATTGTTTTTCCCCCTCAACCAAAGTCACGTTTGGGTTTCAGGCTGGCACAGTATCCTCTCCATAGAACTGACACTCAGTGCAGCAATCTGGCACAGTAGTGCGTGTGGTGTGGGCCTTGATCCCCGAGGCGTGTTGTCTTTGAATAATGACTTGTCGCAGATCACCTGGCTGGCACCTGGCTGGTCTGTTTCATGCTGGTACCACTGTCAGTAGTAATGAGACGATACATCAAAGAATTATAACTTTGATGCACAGAGATACAGAGTCAATTATGTTTTAAGCTGTTCGAAAATCGGATAGTTGTTCGAAAATCAATCAGGTTTTTCACGTCTTTTGTCTGAGTGCAAAAGAACAACTTTGTAAAAAGAGGGGAAGGGGGGGTTGTAAATCCTCAGTAAATAGAAACATATTAAGGAGTATGGTATTGCCACTTTTATATAAGGAATTTAAGCAAGTCTAATGTCTAAGATTAATTAAACAAGCCTGTTGTGGTGTATTTGTCATTCAGGGGAATTAAACCACTAAATACATGGGGAAAAAAAGCTAAATTGTGTCCAAACCATTTTACAATTTTCCATCAAATTTCAAAAATGTTCCTTTTTGGCACTATACGAGAGAACTAATTGGGTTTGCCCTTACAACATACTAAATAGTTTTATAGCAAAAATTAGTATCCAGGGGATTTATCTACTAATTACAATGAGCACCTGTATTCAAGAAGAATGGGGTAAATACTGGTAAGGGAAACGATACAGAGAACTAAGAAGGTTCATCACTAATCTAAGAGAAAAAAAAGTAACCAAAAATAATATTGTTAATTTGTGCAGTTCTTTAAAATATTTTTTAAATATTTAAACCTGCAGTGCGGGTCTTACTTACTCCCCCCTATGGGAGTAAGAGTAGTTACACAGACACTGTCAAAGTGCTTATGACCCCACGACATACTTTGTAGCTGCAGGTTGTAGCCCATACTGAAGCCTACTTGCTATGGTTGCTCCCCGCTTCTGCTCCCGAAAACCAATCTTTGCTAAAAATCCATCGCTACCAGTGAGCCAGCGGGGGAATGTTGCTACATAACTGGTTTAAAAACAATATACTGCAAAAATCAGGGAGATTTATCTGCCGGTGATCAGCTTAATCAGCATGAACTCCTTTGACAAAGGCTTGAAGGTAACGGACGTTCATTTATATGAAAAAAGTGCAAGTAGTAGTTGAGTAAATGTTTTTTTTTAAAAAAAGATTTATTTCAGTTAATAAAAACTATTTCCAATTGAAACATTTTAAGATTTCCCATCATCTTTTGTGTTGTTACAAAAACAGTGTCTTGGCATAGTGTCTGTTATTTGGCCCTCAGTAAGTGCCTTGTGGCTACTACAGTACACTGGATTCATGTTCCAGCCCTCTTTGGTGCCCATCTCTGAGGTTACTTGGTTCCCATGTAAAGCTCCCTGAGAAAGCATAATGGGCTGTGTACAATGTCCAGCACTTGTTTCATAGCTGGCTACAGAATGGTGCTGCCCAGATCTCAGCTTTCACAATGATGTAGCCTATGTGTTAAGTCAGGGACTGCACTTTGTGGCAGGCTGCACAAAGCCTGCTCATTAGTATGCGACAGGCACGAAGAAGGAGATGGGAGGCAGCGATGCCGAAAGGAAGGCCTGGAGGAAGAGGCAATGTAATATTAGACTAGAGGGAGAGAGAAAATTGATCAAATCGACTTGATCTATCCATTTTTCTTGCCACAGATGCTGGCCTATTCATTTGGAGTGTTTATTTGTACCATATCTTAGTTCTTTTTGCCTTGGGGTAGGACTGCTTTTGAACCTCTTGCTTTATCTTAAGTTTAGGTTAATTCATTTCCACTGACACCATATTCACTTTTATAGGTTTGGTTTACTTTTTTTCCACAATGGAAGAGGTTCATTAGATGACACTTCATATTAACTGCTCTTAAAGTTTGGTTGCACCGATTGGTTATACCGATCATCCACAACAACACAAAAACCATCCGCCCAAACACCCTTGCAGATCAAGCAAACCCCCCATGACACCCCGATGACATTGGTCCCCCAGCAGGACAATGCGTGCTGCCATGGAGTGCTGTTGGCATGAGGGGATTTACTTTGTCGAGCACCAACATGTTTTGAAAATTTAAGGGATCCTTATCAAGGTCAGATACCTCTGTTCTTTTTAAGTGTCCCAGTAAGCTATGACACTGTGACAGCATGTACAATACCAGGACCCTGAAACTGAAGCATCTTAATGGAATTCAGCCATTATTAATTGTATTAGTTAAACCTGTGCTCCTCCTTAGTTTATTATAATTGCATAACGAAAGGTACAACTTGACGTTAAACTCTTCTTGGGTGTGATGCACAGCGTGACTTCCAAGGGTTTGCAGCAGACGTGTCACAGTGTCGGGACTTTGCAGTTCTTATTTGTCTCTATTGCCTTTTAGTTTAAAATTCTACTTGTGCATTGTGCTTACACGACCTTTATAAAAAAGCCGCCCTTTTCTTTCTGCAACATCAGACTTCTTAAGTTATGTTCACTTGCAGTATTTTATAGTCCCTCACCTTCTATTATTTATACTGTAGCTTCTAAAAGGCCTGTAGTGCAGATGAAAAAGTGTTTTAATGGTATTACATACAAGAGGAATTGGAGCTACAGGCATATCAGTCACTATGGACTGAGCCTAAGAAACCATGCCAAGTTAACACACATGCACACACACACACATTCATAATCCCTTTGATTGTGTTCTATTGGTGTGGTTTTTGTGAATGTGTCCTAGAGTGTGGGGGAATATTAGTGATGTAGCCCCATGAGCCAAGATGTGCAGTAGAAGAGCTGCGGCTCTGCTCTTTTAATGCATCTTTCGCGCTTGTGTTAAGATTCTGATTTTCAGAGTTCACGCTGTTTGGAGGTCAACTGTATTAGAGAATATCCAGGATTATCTAAAGTGTAGGCTGTAGGAACGCAGTTGGTGATTAAAATAAACTGTGATAATAATATATTATATTTAGAGGACTTGCATTTAATATGAGTTAAAAAATGGGACAAGTTGAGAAGAAACTGCATTGTACAGCGTCTGATTGCTGAGGGGGAAATCTGAACAATGTTTTTTATGACAAGTAAATATTTGTAGAAAATGGCAAGTCCAAAGCAGTTTCCTCTTACCTGTTAGGAGGGCTGCACAATATATAATTTCAGCATCAACATCGCAATGTGCAACATTTACAATGCAGGACATCAAGTAAGGCAAATGAACTCAAACATGTTATGCTACAACTTTTTTGCCGCCTGATACAAAAGGAAAAGGTTAGACTAATCAACAAGAAAAGTCAGTTTACTTAAAGCCTGTTTATATTCCAACACTTGGATTCAGCATAATTTCGACATTTTAACTTTGTTAGAACTTAGGGGTACAACTGATCACAAAATTCACTGTTCGGATCGTAACAGGGAACATGCGTGCCGAACTGTGGGAGGCGATCCGTGCGGACCATGGTTCAGCGATGCTCCTTTACACCCCTATTCCAAATTGAAGATTACATGTAAATAACACAACTGTGATACAAGGAACGTGTTGTTTTTCCTAAATGTCCCTCCACCTTTTCTCTCCCCACTTGTCCATGCCAGTGTCAGAGGCACATCAAATCAGTAATTGGCATCTTGAATCATTAGAAGCTCTACATAATTAATATTTGATTTATTGTACTTAAAGAAGATTTTATGGATATTTAAATTGCCACTGCAGTTTGCCACATTAGCAAGTTCAAGAGTTTTATTGCCACATTAATTTGTTATGATGGGTGCAGTCATTGCGATTGTGTTCTGGTACTGTAGAAGCACACTGTGTATTTTACTGTTTGATTTTTAGAGGCAGACTTCCTGTAATTAATTTTTTATGGTTGCACATAAGCACTGTTAATATAGAAGGGGTTCGCTGTGTAGAATGACCCCCATCAAAAAGTGTGAAAGAGATTTTTTGGTTTGGAACAAACTGAACAGAAGGTGGAGTGAAGGTTTGCAGAAGTCCAGCACTTAAAAGTTTATTGATGTGGTTCACTTGTGTCCTTGACTTTGATGTTTTGCTTTTTATGATATATAAAGATTTTTTCCAGATATTAGAGCAAAGATTAACAGTGTAGATTTCATAGATGGGTCCAACTGTGAATGCAGCATGTTTGGCAGTAATAACTTTGAGCTGTACGGTGAATCAATTAAAAGGGCAGATAAAATGTATCCAAATAAAAATGTGGATACTTATTTGTTTATTCAGCTTTAAATACAATACAGACCTTATATAACTATTAATGATCCTTTTCATCATTGATTATTCGTATTGTGTGTACGAGCTTAAATCAGTTTGATTTTATGTGAACCACCTCAACTGGCATTCATCAGGTGTAAATGGAGAGAGCTTGCAACATGCGGCTAGTTAGCAGGATGAAGTGATTATATTTTGGTGGTCAAAGGTCAAGGTCACTGTGACCTAATGTTGGTCCCATTTTCGTGAACATGATATGTCAGAAATGCCTTGAGGAAATTGCTTTAAATTTGACAAAAACGGCCACTTGGACACAAGGAAGAACTGATTCGATTTCGGTGGTAAAATTTCAAGGTGACTCTGGCCTCACAAACCACGTTTTTAGCCATAACTCAAAATTAATTCACTAATTATGACAAAATTTCATACAAGTGTGATAAAATAATGATGTGATGACGAAAGATCAAAGCTCAACTTCACTGCGACATCATAATGGTCTGCAAAATAACTTTTCAGGCCATTACCATGACCCATAACCCAGGAACAGAAGGGGGAGATTGTTACAATATTTTACATTTGGTTTCACTGAATTGGTGACACTATTCTTGGGTACCCACTTTGCCCGTCTGGTTGAAGATGTGTGTGAAGCATGGACATTTTAGAATTTGTAGCTTCTTTGCAGCAACATCCACATTTGAAGCATTGTAGACCACCAGGAGCTCTTTGGTCAACTGAGATATTTCAACTCAGACATATGAAATGCCTCAAGGTGCCCCAACTATAAACTTTTTAGTAACTATTAAATTGACTTAAAGTATAACTAAACCTCTGAATTCAGTTAGCTCCCACCCTCCCAGCAGATTTTAAAAATGCAGCCGAGGACTGCACAGGACAGCCACTGTACGGGGCGTGGCCTTATATTCTTCTAAACCTAACAAATGCTGGTTTAGTTGGGTTGTATAAAATTAAACTGGTGTACAAGTGTAAAATATGTAGAATTTAAGTACTTTGTACTAAAATGTCAAGATTTGGATGGGAATCCCTCAACAGTCCTTAAACAAGATGAACAATAAATATTGAAATGCTTTATGTTAAGGTGGGGATGGTGGGCTCATTGCAGTGAGTACTGATGCACTGTATGGGGATTTCCTACATTTCTTCTTTTATTTAAACTATACTCTTCATAATGTATGAAAGTTCTCTGCAGGACAAGGGGCAAAAGGGATGGGAGGGTAAGATGGTCATATCATGGTATCCATAATTCAGCTATTTCGAGTGTGGTGACACCTCTACAGCACGTTCTCTCTAATAGCTCTATATTTCTTTGAGGAACACACCCTGTCAAAACTAACATGATATATGACAGTGTCTCTTTTCACCCCAACCTTGTCCTTCTTATGCTCTCATCCTCACTAATGCCTTCTCTTCCTCTCTCCCCGTTTCCCTCTGCCTCTCTGTAGTTTGACAAAGCATATGCCTACAGCATCCGCCACATTTTTGGCAAAGAAGGCAGGCGAGCAGACTACACCCCCTACAGTTGCATGAAGGTGATTTTATCAAACCCACCCAGCCAAGGCGACCATCATGGTGAGTTGACAGCTGTTGAAAGAAGCCATTACCCATGTGACAAGCCACTCAGTTGCCATTTTCAGGCTTTTTATTACTTAAGTACTTGATCAAAAAATCAGGAAATAGTGACAAACGGCAACTGATTGTGGATATTACCAAAATACTTTTTTTTTTTTTACATGCTGAGTATTTCATTCTCCTCCCATCAGTGAAACAACAAACTACCTTTAAAGACAGATAATCTGGATAAAGATAGTTGAGTGAATAATCTTATTTCTAGGTCGTCAAATACAGGTGATTTTGGGATGGTATTCGGTCCGAATATCAACTCAACAATCAACTATCTTTATTCAGTATCGCCCACTCTACCTTTAATTGTTTATTTATATATCCAGTTATTGTAAGAAATTATTATTTTGTGTTTGTAGGATGTCCATTTCGACACAGCGACCCCGAACTGCTGAAGCAGAAGCTTCAGTTCTACAAGGTGTCTCCCAGCGGAATCAGTCAGGTGGGTGCTGTCCTGTCAACAATGGGTCAAACAAACTGGAAGTTTACATTTTCCCCTTTGTATAAGAGAAAAAAGACAAAACTCACAGCACGGCTCGTGTTTGCCCTTTATTATCTTTTTATTGTGTGTATTTTTACAAATGTTCCATTAAATAAAATTATAAAAACTGCAATATCTGTTAGAGACTAAGAACAGCTCATCACTAATCTAATAGCAGCCCCAGTGTTGAGCATGCTTGTGGTAGTATCATGCTGGAGGCAGCCTTCAGGAATATGGGGAATAATGAAAGAGACAAACACAGGCAGATTCCTTAGAAGAGTTTCTATCTTGATGAATGCTGAAGACCTTGAATTTTTTTTCAGTAGGTCAGTCAGCTTGAGTATACAGTCATATTAACACTGCAGTGGTTTAGTTCAAGAATGTGAGAGCATTTACAGTATGACCTATCCAAAGACTGGGCATTAAAATATCTTCTCCCATCCTCACTTTTCAACTTCGCAGAGCTTCAGAAAACCAGAAAGACTAAAAAAAAAACACAGAAAATCCCAAAATTGAGATGTACCAAAAGGCTTGAAGGTTGCCAACAAAGAGTTGACCCAATTAAACCTGTGATCTGTTTTTATTACATGCCCAAAGATTTCTTGAAGGATGTGTTCGCTGCCGTCATTATGATTTATGAGGAATGTTTGTGGAGGTAGTTGTCCGAAAGCCACTTAAAACAATGTTGAATACAGCGCTGCGCAACAACACAAAATGCTGACAATATCCTCTACAAATGTACTGGGTCATTATCTGTGTAACACTTCAACAGTGTAAGTATCCTCTACCTTTTCTGTTTTGCAGATCTTGGAGCTGGTTAAAGGAATGCACTATCAGCTGGCGTGCCAGAAGTACTTTGAGCTGACACACAATGTAAGTGTGCAGATTAAATTTAAAGGGGGTGGAACTTGGGCTACCTGTGTTACAGGCAGAGGGTTTGGTCCTTGTATCTCATGCATGATGGCTCAGGAGCGACCCAGAACTGTCATCACCTCCATCATTTGCTGGCTGTCATAGCCACTTAATTTTTATAGGTTTATTATAGCATTCAGATCCATTTTGTCCCCTGTGGACACTGAATTTAATTTAATCTGTTTAGGTTTGGATGCTTGAGTCATCATCCCTTTCAGTCACACTCAAGGTTCTTGTTTTAGAGTAAAGCAGTGATTTGGGGAAAGAAACGTAAGATCTTAAACTCACAATATTTTGCACACACTTTAGATGTTTGATCAGTTTCATAAAAACTCACTGTTTGGACTTGGCATCAATTGTTAACATCAGTTTGCAGTATTAAAGCAATATAGCAAACCAGGCCACTTGGAACACCATCTTAAACTACTGTGATTGTTTTGAAAACCATGTGCAGATACTGTTACTGCAGACATAATAATAATAATAATAATATACCATCACAACATTAAACATGTTTGTTTGGGGAGGTGTATGAATTACACTTACAATAATTACAGAGCCCATGAAACAGGTTTTTTTTAGTTAAACGTAACGAGTGTGCTGAGATATAGTTATTTGAGATATAATTAAAACATTTACAGCTTCACTATAAAAACATCAATCACAATTATGTAAATGTTTGAAAATAATGGGAAAGGTCACGAAAAGAGCATTCGGAAGAGCTCAAACTTCATCAGTTAATTGGTTCATAGATTTTTACTCGCCATGAGTGATTTTGACATTTTATTTCCTGAAAGGGCATTATGTCTCTTCCCTGCGCTCTGATGGAATAGTTAACCGGTGACTTAACTCGCTAATTTGGTGGTGAAAACCCGCTGTCGTCATTATTGTTAATAAATGAGTAAATTGGTAGCAAATTAGAGAACCCTTCCAAGGTAACATAACATTGAATCAGTTCCCTACCAACCTGCACCTTCTGTGAAAACCAACTCTTACTTTCTCCCCCTCTCTCTCCTGCGTTTTACCACCCCCCCACCCCTCTTTTTTCTTCTTCGGAGCAGATCGAGGATGCCAACTTCTCGCTCAATCACCCCAATCAGTACTTTTTAGAGAGCCAGAAAATTTTAGGCGGAGGAAAGGACATAAAGCGAGAGATGGACACTCCACAGAGATCGCAGGAAAACGCTGCTGCCAGAGGAGCTCGAGAGGCGGCAGCAAACGCCTCTCAGGGTTTGGCCGAGATGACAGAAGAACTGGACTCTTTCTTTCAAGATGACTGATTTTATTTAGTCTTTTATACATGCAGAAATAAATGTTTGTTTCTGTGAGGAATGGGGGATTGGGGATGGTCCATATTTTGATTTGAGTTATCTGTATCTGACGTGTTTAATATTAAAGGCGCATATCTGTAATTTCTCCATAATTTTAACATAGCAGACTATGATGTAACCTTGTTGACCGAAGCCAAGTTTTCTGCCTTGTTAACATGTCAGTGACACAACATCATTAATGTTGCTGTTTAATGTGAGTGTAAAAGTAATCTCTCAGTTTTTCTTCCTTTTGTTTTCACTGTGGTCTGAACTTGGATTGTTTATACTCGGTCTCAGTGCACAGTGTTTTGGCAGGGACGTGGTTTCGGGGTTGATAACTAGAACATTTCCCAGCTGTCTCAAAAACAATGTCATTGTATTTGCTGGCAGGAGTATGGATGAATAGTGGCATGAGGATGGATAAAAATAAACAATTTCCACAGTTGTATAATACCGTCTTGGAATAATGCCTCATAGTGCACAATGCAATCAATCCAGAGCACATGTGGTCAGGAGATACTTCCTTCTCTCCAGCTTTTGTCTGCTCAATAATTTGTGAAAATGGTCTGAAAGTTTAGGAACCTTTTGCACTATTGTAGCATTGGCAATACAGACTGCTGCTTTAATGTTGGTTCTAAAGAAGCTTTCATATCAACGCTTACTATACTATATTTGCAAGGTAACTAACTGTAGATGCAATTAGGTGTACGGAACAGGCAGCCCTAAATTATATGAATACAAATATGTTTCGTAGGAGGCCAAAAGGAAGTGTTGGATGATTCAATGAAAGCCCTCTTCTGTAACTAAATGATTTTTTTTTTCCCAATCTGATTCTATGTCCCAGAGGGTCTCAGATGTTTAAAAAAAAAAAAAAAAAATCACATGCTCATTTGCTCGGCAGGCTTTTTTGTTTCCCCGACTTTCTGACACATTCAGACCACAGTTCATCACTGTGTCACGCTTGTAATGTCAGAGCACAAGCAGCCCCTGCACCAGAGCTGCACATGGATGGAATTAAATTAGGTCTTAAAATCCAGGCATGGTGCTTGACATAGAGAGGATTTATTCAGTATAAAAAGGCAACTGGATAATCGTGCACAGCTGGGTTGCTGTCAGCAAGAGACCCTTGATGTTTAATATTTGGTTGAGCATGACTTTGTTTGACAAAGCTGGCACTTTCTCAGACTGGGCAGGCAGCTGTCTAGGATATTTATCTCCGAATGGATTTAAAATCATTAGTCGTGAACTTGCTTGCTTTCCTCCCTGATTTGTTCTCTTACGCTCATTACATGGGCGAGAGGTGTTCTTGGGGACGGTGCATTATCCGAAAGGGCAAGAAATTGAATCCAAGGCCTAACCGCAACATTTGTTTCATGAACCTCGTATGGAAGCTGACATACAGGGTGAATCTGTATGCATGGGTGATATAGCTGGACTGAAGCTTTTGTTGCAGCTTCGGGGACGTGTTGCGTCCTACATAACATCCTCATGTTTATTTGCATTGCAATAGGCTATATCAATGTTAGAGAAAGAGAATACAACGAAATGATCAACTGCCTTGTGATGTGAAAAAGCACCAAAACAAATGTAAAAGATATTTGTCAGTATTAAATGGTCAACATTGACCCCATTATACATTTCTATTATACAGTCAAATACTTTAAATACAGTGGTGGAAAAAGTATTCAGATCCTTTACTAAAGTAAAAATACAATTACCACATTGTAGACATACTCCAGTACAAGTAAAAGTCCTGCATTGAAAATCTTGAGTAAATTTAGTAAGTATTCAAATGTGGAAAATAGCCCATGTGACTGTTATATTTTTGTATAATTAGATTATTAATCCTCATTCTACTGTAGTTGGTTCAAGTGGAGTTTATAATTAACTATTTTGTATTGGTCTGCAACTAACCTCCAACCACCTTAGGTGGGAAGCATCAATGAAATGCCATCACGTATAAATTGGTTGCTTTATTTTTCATGTCCTCTGTGATTGTAAATTCTCATTGTTGAAAACATGCCCTGATATACATTTATTACCTACAGCCTATATAATAGCCAAATTTAGCCTATTTATTAATTTTCCTGAAACCCTGAAATGGTGTCAGAGATAGAGATGCTGTCGAAGCATCAATTAAGATTATCCCATTTGTGAACCAACTTTCTGGTGTTCCTCAAAATGCAGTAATATTATAAGAACTAAATGGAGGATATAGTGAACTTCACACCATGACAAAGAAAGCACGGAACCAGCTATACTTCTTAAATGAACTGAAGAAGGCAAAATCCCCATGCCAAGTTCTTGTTAACTCCACAGAACATCACAAACTTGGTTCGTGCACAGCCCAAGACAGAAAGGCTGAAAACCACCCAGAACATCATTGGTACACATCTACCGAGCGTCAGTAATATCGGTGAGGTGTCTGCACAGAGCCCAAAGGATGCTAACGGACAACACCCACCGAGCCACAGCCTGTTCACCCTGCTGCTGTCTGGCAAGACATAGAGAAATATCCGCTGCCATACCACCAGACTACAGAGCAGCTTTTTCCCTCAGGCTGTGAGACTTCTGAATTCATCCTGCACACTTCACCTTTTTTTTTTATTTTTGTAATGTGATTATTTATTCATTAGCTTTTTATATTTTGTATGTAGCTTAGAAAGCTGCAACTTATGTTTCATTATATAATCTTGTGTTGTATTATGACCATTAAACTTCTTGACTCTTAAGTGTCTGACAGTTATTGGACCCCCAGTCAAAGCCATTCAGTCAGAGGTTATACTTGACCTGTTATTATTGTCATAACATTGAAATGTGCTTTGCGTGTCCATGTAGTATTTTCATATGAAGGGAAGAAATGAGAGTTTGTCTTGCAGTGACTTTGCATGTCATGCATCCAAGATGTCAGCTTCTCCTCCACGCTGCATAACTTGCAACTCATAAATTTAGAACAGTAACCAAATAAAAAGCAACTAGTTTGCCGTGCCAAGAAGCACAGATTGTTGTGTGGTCATTTTGGAGAAGCCCTGTTGTTACATCCAAATGATTCAATCAAGATTTCCACCGCTTAGGTTCTGTGCCCATCAAACGTTTCAGCTTTCTCACATCTCAGTGTTTTACACAGCTTATTACAAAGCATAGGAAAGTGACAATCTCTTAGGAACACACACTTCCCACAGTGCCATGAAGAGTCATCTCTCCCACCAATGCACGATTATTTAAAATGCATTTTTAATATTAGAAGGCCACTCGGAGAGCGCAGACCTCCGCCAAGGTCAATAATACATGCAATGCAACTCTGCATACATGTCTGAATATATTTCCAAAACTATTGTTGTTGGTTGGTGGTTGTGCCAAGCTGAAGACTCGTCATCTCAGCTGCGCATTTATTATGTACTTCTAAACTGGAAATAATTCACATAATTGTGCCTGTTTTCCCATGCAACCACTGTCCCTGAGTGCTCAATAGCGACTGCTTTGTAGATGAAGATTGAGCAGTTGAGTGTCGGCTACCCCAGAGGATTACTGGTACTTGTGAATGTGGATTGTGATATGGAGCCATTGTATTTCTACGCATTTATTCCGCCGAGGCCAAGTGCCCTATCTCACAAAGTTAACCAAAGTGAAATATAATTTGTCTATCTGCCCCGTGATTGGGATCCAGTGCAATTTAATGGATTCTTCCTTGGCCCACCCTTCCACCCCTTCTACGAAGTTTTATGAAAGTTGGGCCCTTCGTTTTTCTGTAATCCTGCTGACAAACAGACACACAAAGTGAACTTAAAACATAACCCCCTTGGCGGAGGTAATAATTGAAATATGATGCAATGTGACAGAGCTAACTCAGTACAACTCAACTTTAAACACTTTAGCTCTTCGGGCTCTTATTGCTACGCTGTGGTCATTAAAGGGAACATGCAAATGGTTACTTTGATCATTTCAACAACATTTGCTGCAGACAGTTATTGCCTAAAATGTCAAAGTATCTGCACGGCACTCCAATCAACATGATCTTCTTTTCCACAAGTCAGAGTGGTGTAAATCTTTATTGAGCATTTGGCAGTCAAATATGCCCCAACAACTTGCAAAGCAAAACTACAACTGATTAGCTGTCTGAGTCAATAGCATGAATGCACCATAAAATGATCTCATCCTGTCATAATGGTTCAAATAGCAGTAGCAGAACTGCACATTACTTGATGTTATTTTTAAAGGGAGCGGAGTGTTTGTAAGGGTACAGTAAAGTTAGTGCAGATATAGGAATATACCATAAGAATTTACATGATAAAAAATTATTAATTGGACCTTTAAACTTCATGTTTAAATCTGTTATGTGGAAATCCAGAATGTGACTTTTGAATACGTTTTTTCTTCCTTAGGTGGCTCCTTTAGGTCTGTATAACGCACGCCCTGATGCTGAAAGGTCTGCCAATGACCCAGTTCGCCTTGATGATGTGGATGGGCTTCAGGAGGTGGAGCCTCATGCAGGTGATAGAGAACATGGTCGTAACGGTCGTAACAGGGCTGGCAATGAGAGAGAGGACGACTTGAATCATAATGCGGCAGGAAATGCCAGACATCAAAATCTATATCACCATGGAAAATATTGCTAATATCTGCAAACAACAGCCTGAAGATTGCATCTGGGAAATTGTGTAAAAAAAAAAAAAAAATGTCTGACTGTCTGATGTGTCACAAGACCATTCAGAAAAGCATTTTTAAATTTTCACAATTTCAGTTTCCTCTGAGCACTCCTGATTCACTAGAGATTATCACGTTTATTCAAGTAATTGTTTGGGCATATCACTTTGCAGAGGTGAAGATAAGAGTAGTTTGACTGTATTGTGGGAAGTTGCAAGACTGATGATGAAATTTTATGAAAAAGCATTTCTATTGCTAAGCACTGTGTTTCCAAGATTAAGAACCTCATTATCATTTATGTCTAATTTCCTGTTTATACTGGCATTCAACTAAAGAAATATGATGGCATTTTATTGTGTCACATCTTAAATCCATTACTCCAGTACTCGATTTAGCACAAATATTGGTTGGGTGCTGAGGAGCACTACTTTCTTTCATTAATGATGACTAATACAATGTAAATGTTGTCTAAATGTATAACTTGCTGGCATCTAAAATTAACTCAATTATAAAAGTCATGCAGGACCTTCACTTTACCTGCTTGTTTCATCTGAGCTGATTGCTGGAATTTATCCTAGCATATACAGAAGGCAGAATTTACTTCTATTTCACTTGCATGTTTTGGGGAAGTGGAAGAAAACTGGTACAAACAAAAGATAAACGTTCAAACATGTTGCTGGGAATCATTTTTGGTCTTACCCGGAGGCAACAATGATGCTGCCTTTGGCTTAAAATAGCAGCGTGAATCTCACAAGAAAGTCAGTCAGTACAAATAGGTGTTATCAGGGAAACTATCTGAGCCTGTGTCCTTCATACAAGGGTTTATACAGTACAGTGAGAATGTACCATTGACATAAATAAAGATAGACACCGCTTCTCCACTTCCCCCATTATACAAAAATGAAGCCAAAATATCCCAGATACGAGAGCTGCCATCTTGTGCTGGTGACGTCATTTGGAGCCAGAGTCTGCACAGTAGCAACCGGGCAGCGGAGCCGCGGTAGCGAATTCCCGCCGAATCGCGAGCATGGCTCAGCTGTCAATCATAACGTTTCACCCCGTTTTTACGGCATCAAATAACTAATTAAATCCAAACTGATCAGAAAAATGAACACTTGAACATACATCAGCGTGATAAGGACTAACTAAGATGACAAAACAAACCATCTTTGGGAAATATATATTTGAGTTGTACTTTTACGTTTTTAGTTTGGCCCATGTTCTACCTGAAATCATTGAGGGGGAGGGGTTTATGACCTATACTGCAGCCCATCACCAGGGGGCGACAGAGATGTCTTGGCTTAACTTTTGGGGAACTCTCATGTCGTCCATCTTTACACAGTCAATGGAATGTACCTGATGGCATAATTCCATTGGTCTAAATCTGGAGATTTACGAGTGTCCATTACTGTCTTTTGATGATGTCGTTTCTTATTGATCGTAACACCAGCTGAAAGCATCAGTTACAGTCCTATGAGCATTTTACCACTTCATGTGAAACCTGGCAGTTTTTGTCATGATGCAGAATGTGATGTTGGTCTCTTACTGATAAGAAAAAGAAGAAGAAAAAAAAATATCCATGTTGTCAAACGATACATTTGTAATCAAGTCCAAACACAAAATTAGCCGACCCTGTGACAACCCTGATGAATGTAAAATTGGAGGCAAACTTCCTGCAGCTGTATGCAAACTCATCGTTATTCCCCCGGGCGTTGTCTCATTAACCTGACAGATGTGTGAGCCGTTGCTCATGTGATTAACTTTGCTCACACACTCCTCACTCTTCCTAAGCTTCACCTGCAGCCATGCTGTCACTTCCTGTTAGACAAAACCTATGAAAAACGAGAGTTAGCTGCTAAAATACCGTCCCTGCTCCTGCTTGCATTGGTAAACAGGTTTTAATCACTGCGGCACACATGCGAGTTGGTTTTACCCTTCTTCACACTGCCATGGATCAACTGCTGAGTAAACACTGACCATTTAGAATGAAGGGAGCTTACATTTTCATCTTTCTCTCTGCAATCATTTTCCCCATTAGTTATTTGAGCTTTGATGGTGGAACTTAATGAGATCACGTTGTTGTTTATACACATTTTCTCCTGCATCTCATTTGTATGTGTCCATCCATATCTGTGTTTACATTACGTTCCCTGCTTATTGCTTGTGTGGATATTGTGTTTTGATTACTGTATGTCCATGACAGTAAAAATGATCCCAACGCGAATTTGACCACATTTGAATACCAAAACCCATTTTGTGTACATTCTGACTGCATCAATGAGACGATGAGCCATATGTGCAATCACAGCCAGAGATGGCAGATTAATTATTTTTCCAGGCTTTATGTGACCATGATTTACTATGTACTGGGTTGTGAATGAAATCTGAAAAAAGTGTATCCTCTACAGTGTATGAGGAATACACTTGAAGATTGGTACCATTATCATGTCTGTATATACCGTAAATATAAAGCAACGGCCAGAAGCCAGTTAGCTTAGCTTAGCACAAAGACTGAAAATGGAGAAGCTTGGCTCTGTTCAAAGTTAAACCATCCACCCGCCAGCACCTCTGATATTACAAGTTGTGGCTTTACAGTGACTACAAGGCCATTTTCACATATAAACTCCAGACAGTGTCCGCAGAATCAGGCCTGGACGTTGTATATAATCATCAACATGCCCACTCACTTGCTCTGAATTGAATTCTCCAGACTGTGACCTACTCTGTTCACACATAGACTCAATCGGACATTACACAAACTTCATACGATGGGGCAGACAGGGTAAAGTCTGTTTAAAGTTCGGGCCAATTTACTCAGACATTTGCGTTCACACATACAGCTTGTCTGGGTAATGTTCAGATAATTCAGGGTGGCAGTGCACGTATGAAAGAGGCTCAAGAGTCCAGAAAGAAAATGTGCCCCACCATGAAATAGTTCCGCACATAAACCCATAACTTGTTGTTTTTACACTTTGTCTTTTTGTTCGGATTAATCAAAATAGATATAACTAACTGTTTCCAGTCTTTGAGCTGAGCTTAGCTAACCAGCTGCTGGCTTTAGCTTCATATCAAACAGACAGAGTGTATTTCTCAAAATGTTTAACTGTTTTTTTGTTGTTTTTTTGGAAAATACAGAATATCTTATAGGAGCTGGTCTATTAAGATTTGTCCCTTTGGTTGTGCAACATACTGTTGATTATAATTATATAATTATTATATATAATTATTTCAGATTCTACACAGTGCTTCAAATTAAGCACTCTTATGGTGCTGAACCTAATGTTAGAGCAAACTTATCTAGGAGTCAAAGGTTTTTTTGTTGCACAGTTGGCAGATCAATTTACCTTGAAGTTGGCAGATTTAATACAGATTTAGATACACATCCAAGAGGATACACTTTCTTTTGTAATGTCCTTATTATGATGAGTTAAGAATATCTTTGTTAAATGAAATGAAATGTCCAGAAATTTTCAATCAATCAATCAATCAATCAATGGCTGCCTCGCTAATGATTCATCATTGAATGGTTGCTGTTGCTCCACAGAAAAAAGTCACTTCCTCTCATTACCTTTGAAGTGGATTCTGTCACACATATTTAAAACAAATCTGCAGCAGAGTGTGACACATCAAAGGGGAAGTGGAAAGCAAACCCCCTTGTTACTAGTGACAATTGTGGTAGCGGGGACTGTGGGGATGTTGGGGGGACATAATGGCCCTGACAATCAACCAGCTGAGTGTCCGTCCCTTTTCCCTGCAGGGGGTGTTAGTGGAGACAGTGCACTGGAGCCTGTTGATGCTTCATAGAATGACACAGTGTTCAGTCTGTGTCAGCTCTGAACAGACGGATGATAAGAATTCGAACGATGGGAGTGTGAGGAACCGGAGTTAAAAGCAATTCCCTGTATTTCCACTTTGACGTTGACAGATTGATGAGCCGGAGCTCACAAGCAGTCCACCGTATTGCCCTCCTGGGGTTGATGGATATAAAGCTTTCTTTGCCCTTATTTTTTTAAAATGTTGATACCCTCCTAAAGGGGTACATCTTGTTAAGCCAGATAAAAGGCTGTGAAAGTGCATTTGGTCTCACACCATCCATTCCAATTTAAAGCCAACATTTAGATGAATGATGTTCCTAATATCTTCTTTTGGTTAGAGCTCGTAAGTTGCTGTTAACAACGACAGTCAGTGTGGCTGCTTTTACATGTCGTCTCTGTCATCAGGCAAATTCTGCCTAATGCACTTACAAAGAAATCTAATGCTCTAACTTTAGTGACAAAAATGTCATGAAATGAAATAACAATGTTCCGTTGAATGCTTTCTTTCTTCTTGAATGCTTTTAAAAAAGGACTGGATTTGGAATTGTGACAAGAAAACAGTCCTTCGGCCCTTCAAGTTGACAAAAAGTGATTTGTTCCATTTATTCACTTGTCATTGAACACTTATTCAAAAAATAAATAATTTTAGAAATGATCTGTGTGAGAGGGAGTTCTGGGGATAACAAGGAGCTCACCTTTCTCTCACACAGCTGCACTGGTTAATTTCTTTCTTGTGGTTCAAAGCTTCAGGGCCTCTCAGGGAGCTGGGATTTTCCACTACTGACATGCATTTTTCATCTTTACAAGGTCTCCTGCAGCACTCACCACAGAGAAATGCAGTTTTTCCATGTCCCATAATGTCTGTATTTTGATATCTTAGCTGTGGTAGGCAGATTTGAGCCAATAATTACAGAAAAAGCTGCAAAAAGACTTTCTTTTGCTTTTAGAATTACATCAGTGCGACCCCTTAGGAAAAGGTCAACACCTCTTAGAGCTTAGATAGTATAAACACTGACTGACGACTCGATATTTTTTGTAATCGTGTTCCAGATAGGGTTGCCCTCAAGCCACTGAATCTAAATGGCATTGGCCCTTTTAAAGATGTCAAGTCAAATCAGATCGGAAAACAAGAGACTTACAAAATCCACATTTAAAATAACCTATTAAGTGATTGCATTTATATTAAAGCACATCTTTTGACAGCCTGTAGCATTTTCTTCCAATTCATACAACATAGTTGAAATACGTCTATGTCTGAAGTGAAGGACTGACAAAAGTGTTAATCAGAAAATGTCAGAGTCAGTCTGCATGCAGTTCTTGCATAGCTGCCAGGTTTCGTTGATCATGAAAAGCACATGGACTACATTCACAGGAGACAAAGCGCTAATACAGCCCCACAGGTTGCCACGCTGATGAGGTGAGGTCAATGTAAGCTGGTAATCGATTTCAACAGCTCACTGCAGCATCCCTTCAGGCATTTTACCACAGGAACAAAGCAGAGGTATAATTTAGTAATAGCTGAACTGTAGCTGTGGAGTGTAATTGCAATGATTCTATCAAAATTAGTATTTTCTATGGAGCCCTGAACTAACAAGGTGAGACAAGCCAGAAATATAAATGAATAACATTGTTAATTAAAATGGAGTGTAAAATACAGCAATACAGCCATTTATTGGCAAGAGTTGCTTTTTCACTTTTCCCACCCAAACCCGAACCGGCGACCTCGCTTCTCTAACCTTTAGGCCTCCGCTGCCCACAATCATCATAAACTGTAAATCACTGCGCATGGCTAAAGCAAGTAGGCTATTAGCTAGCTAACTTTGCTAGTGTTCACTTGACAGCTAAAATGCTTTAGATATAGTTACAAGAGTTCATATAGTCATGCTACGTATGCAGTATGTAAATTGATAATTAACATTATGTATTGGCTGTTGTAGTTTTATGAAAAACGTTAGGCTATAGCTTTAGCTCGGTAGCCGGCTGAAAAGGTTTAAGTTACCATTATTTAAGTAGTAGTTTAGCGAGGTCAGCCACACAGTGCTCTTGATTGCTCCATGGATGTTAGGAGGTAAAAAAAATAAAATAAACGTTAAGTAATAGAATAAAATACATTAAATTTAATTCATCTTTTAACTGACTGGTGAAAAAGAAAACAATGTAACGTAACTTTTTTTGATGGATTTGATTGCTTTGTGGTCGCTCATAAAGCTTTCTTTTTACATTTTAATCACCATTTTACCATTTAATTAACAATATTATTTATTGATGTGTTGTGTGTGGCTATTATATTATACTGTATAGGTCAACTATATTTTTGATTTTACCACAGTTTTGGGGGTTCCATATGCTGTAAAGTGAACGTGAGCATCCACTTTTCATGTAGGCCTTCTACTCTCATGTTGGACACGACCGTTTACAGAATCGTTCAAGCAATGAATGATCATCCTGCTGTCACTCTCCTGCTCAGCGCGCTGCAGTGTGAAAACCAATGCAGACTGTCGTCATATGCTCAACATTGCAGTACAAAAAGACGCAAACATGCCCTTGACTGACAATCAACTGCTGAATCAATAGGTCGCTCTTTTCCTGTGGGCGAGATGGATCACCTTGCCCTGTGAGCAATAGTTGCTGTAGGAACTTTTGTCATCCAGATGCGAAAAGAAAATACAATCTAGGCAAAACAAAAAGGCTTCAGTGGGGATGTCCGTGCCTCTGAATCTTGACAGCTACATCAGTCTCGTTTGTCGGAGGCATTTATCTGACTCTGCACTGTTTCTCATGGGGGTATGTACATCAGAAAAGTGCAGAGATATCTGCCGTGTCAACATCTTTTACAACAACTGTAGACGTAGTTTGTAAACTGATTGGACTTTTAGTTTTCCACGACTGGAATAGCTTACCTAAAAAAAATAACTTGAATTTAGTTACATGAAACAGTATAAAGAAGATCAATAGGTTGGGATAAGCTGTAGTGCATGAGTGGAAAAGCATATAGAATGACATTATTCATATAACAGTGAACAACTGCTGATGTTTAAACTTAAGTTTTTCAAACTTGGCATGGTGCTTAGTTGTGTTAATAAAGTAAGTTAAAAGCAACATGCAGACAAAATGAAAAAAACACATTTTTACTCATAATTTTACAATCAAACATTTACGATTTTAGAGAGCTTTTGTGTTTAATCATGAATAATTAATTAAATTTTCTCTATTATCATACCAGAGATGTTCAAAACAATTCCGCCATGTGATGTTTTATGTTGCTCCAAAACAAACAAATAGACCGTTATGAGTCATGTGTGGTTCCAATGAAGCAAAGGCTTTTTGAGCAAACTTGACTTAATTTTATTTTGAAAAAGATTGAAACTCAAGTTAATAAGTTAATTATGAATACTTATAAAGCACTGAGTGGTTTTGCTGAGTGGACAGCATCACAGAAATGATGTTTGCGATTGGATTAACAGAATATGTAGTGTTACTATTACACAAAATCCAGTTTTAGTGTGTTATTTCTTGTGTTATGGTTTTGAGTTCTAGTTTATTTTTCCATGTTTACCTCCTGTGTTATGGTTTTGAGTTTACTTCCTGTTTTATTTTGAAGGTTTTCTCCTCTTGTGTCTTGTCCTGCTTTTCACTGCCTCCCTTTGTTCTTTTCCCGCCTCCTGTGATTACCCTCATGGGTTTCACCTGTGTCTTGTTAACCTTCCCTTGTGTATTTAAGTCCATGTGCTCCCCTCTTCCTTTGCCAGTTTGTCCTGTTTTAAAGTGTGACTTGGTTCCAGTGCTCTCGTGCGTCTCGCCTCTTTGTTTCTTGGACTTGGCTTATGTTTTTGGACTTTGTGTTTTTGCCTCAACCTCTTTTTGGATTTGCTTTGCCTATTGGATTTATTCTTGTTGCCTGTTAATTAACCAGTGAGTTTTGTTTAATAAATACACGTACATTTGAAATGAACCTGCTCTGCCTGCAGTATCTGCGCTTTGGTCTAAAAACCCTTTACTAGCGTTGGCGGCACAAACGTGACACAGATTTGGTTTTACATATACGTCTGATCCCTGTTTACAATCAGAGGAAAAGCTACATAAGCTATGGATCGTCTACCAATATTAAGTAAAGATATTGAGGCTTCTAAACACCTTATCCCGTTTAAATCTGCCTGTGGCTTACAGAAACTCAGTTGCAAAGAAAACATTATTTTTATTCATAAATAGCTATTTGTAATCTGAATATGGAGCTGTATTTAACAGCTTGGGTCTGCATTATGCATAAAAACACTCCTTGTTTGTTTGAAGACATTATTCAAAGAGAATTTGTTTAGTTTTCATTGAGACCTTCAAGGAAACCTACACCCTGCATGTTACAAATAGAAGAAAAACTTGTGCATCAAACTAGTACTATTGAAGATTAGTAGAGATTTTTTGTACTAGATGACTTCATCAGTAGAAAACAAACTTAGCCCATTTCATTTGCTGCTTATTATATCCACATGCACAGCGCAACATAACTTGTCAAAACGCATCATCTCTCTAAAAATAGTTCTAATGAGCTCGAGTGGGGCAGACCTTTTGTGCAAAAGGGAGCTAAGATCACATAATCTGTGTACAGTAGCACACAACTTTTTCCAAAACTGCAGCTCAAGCTTTACATCCACACTTTCTGTCACCTGGCTTAGATCCCAGCTTGCTATTGTAAGGGAAACAACATGAAAATCATCCAAACACGTCAAGGGCTTTGACTCTGCACACCAATTCATCACAAGTGCTATTTAGACTCAGGTGATTATAAGCCCTTATTTTCTATTCTGGCTCCCTAAGGGGCTGTCTAAACAGAGCTGAGTTTGCTCAGGTATCCATCTCTGGCTGGGCGAAACGCTGTGTGTTAGAGTTATTACAGTGCACTGTTTTGCATCATTGAACATTTCTGGGTACTCGCCTAGATCCTGACCTACTTTGGTGTCTTTGTGTTTCCAATATTTAGATCAAGTGATATCGAGGAAGATAAATGCTGCTGTCTGACAGGCTGTGTGGAGTGTATGTCGTGGAGCAAATGAATAAGACAAATGCCAGAATCAGGGGTGGATGTTTTGATGAAATTACTGTGCTATACAATTGAGCGGATTCATGAAATCCCTTTCCACCTAAAAAAGATAAGCAATGGATGATTTTCTGCATCGAACCTGACGCGTTAGCCCTGCAAGCTGTTCAAGTTGAACGTGTTTACAAGGCTATCGATTTACTTTTTACGTTTTATGAATAAAATATGATCAAATTCATAAAGAACACATCCATGAACATTTACTGTGTTTGAACAGTAGGATGCTTGTATTGCTTCTGTCAGTTTGAGTATTAATCACTGTGTACCATATGTAGAGTTGCAGACAGCACCCATTATCACTACCAGTCAGAAAATAACAAAAGGTGTGAGCTGTGACTGGCTGCTGAAGTGTAGTTTGGTGGCCGCGGGGGATTGGGCTCATAAAGTGACTGTGACAGTTGGCCAAAACGCCAGCAGTGGTCCTGACTTACTTAATGAACTAACATGTTCGTGTTGGCAGCACTAAGTAAGCCATTTATTAGTGAGCTGGGAACAGACACAGGGCGCACTCGGGTTGGTAATGACAGCAGCTGCCAGATGACAACAAAGCTACAATAAGAAGCCGCTGCAGTTTCCTATACATTTCCAATGTTAAGTGCTTTTACTTTGGCCACCAGTGTATGAATGTGTGTGTGAATTGGTGAATGTGACAAGTGTTGTAAAGCCATTTGAGGAGTCACTTGAAAAGCACGAATGCAAGTCCATTTACAAAGAATTGTTTCTGCTGCAAATACATTAACTATCACCTGGTGTACGGAGATTTTGATTGAAATGAAAATTTGTTACGCAAAAAAAAAAAATATATATATATATAACACTTAGATGCATTAGCACAAGTTCAAAGTTTTATTGACCACCGGGAATGGGACCTGTTGTTGTCTTCGCAAAACACAACCTGCAACACACACACACACACACAAAAGAAAAGAAATGAGAGACATACACATATACTGAGAGTCAAAAAAGGCAAAAGCGCAAAATAAATGTAAATATTTTAAATAACAGCTAAATATTTTGGGTAATACACTAATTTTTTTCTTGTCAAGAAGTAGATGAGCATATTGATACCATTCTCATATCTGTACACTAAATATGAAGCTTCAGTTTGTTGTAGCGCAAACTGGAAACGGAGGGAAACAGCTTAGCTCCGTCCACAGGTAAAAGAAATTTGCTGACTTGCACCAGTAAATGTAACTAATTAACATACATCTATTAAATCTTATATCCTGTTTGTTAAATCCATAACAATAAATGTAAAATCAACAAGTTTTGGTTTTACAAAGTATTTATTATTTACTTATGGAGTATTTCTTGACCATTTCTATATGCTAAGATGAGCTAATCGTCTTGCTTCATATTTATAAAGGACAGATAAGAGAGTGGTATCTATCTTCTCATCTAACTCTTGTAGCAATAAAGCCAAAAAGAATATTTCCCAAAATGTTCAACGATTCCTTTCAGTCTACATAATAATATAAAGCAATATTCATGTCACATGCATGTAGATATCTATCTGAATTGATTCTGAGGATGTACGACAAAAGACAATGTGTCCTTGGTGTGCAATGGTTTATGTAGCAAGCCTTCGAGCCCTGAATCTGACATTTTGGCTGGGTGTGCATCAAATGCAGTATGGTAATTCCCCTCTATCCACTGGCTGTCTCTTTATGAATCCCCAAGTTATAATCTGTCAACACACATCTGACATTCAGGGTGATGTTTTGTATTGAGATGCAGCTTTTAGCCAAGAGACAATCAGCTCGTCCTTGAGATGGGGACAGAAGGAGATAGACCTCCTCACTCTCACCTCAACCTTTTCAAATGAGCTTTTATTGTCTTGTTAAGAACAAATAGGTCCAATCATTTGAGAAAATAAGGCACTAAGCATGAGAGTTGGCACAAAAGAGAATGCAGCAAACATCTATTTGTCCGCACAGCCATTGACTGATTAGTGTGTTGCATTATCTGAGGATGTCTCTCTCAGACAGTCTGAACCCTTAGAAGCAGATGGTATCATTATATAATGGCAGAATGTAACGGTATCAGCTTGCGTTGTGCAACCTCTATTTTCAATCATATGAGATGTTTTTCTATTTTACTTGTCTCATTAATAAGTTAGTTACAACTCTGGGAGAATTAGATCTAGTAGCTACACTATATAGGAAGGGAATAATTAGAACTATTCTTGCTCATATAAATTTCTTGCTGAGAATATAATGAGAACATTGATGCCATGCTGATGTCTGTAGTGTATGGTAAATATGAAGCTACAGCCAGGTTATCTGTTTCTCCCTTTTTTCCCCCAGTCTTTGTGCTAAGCTAAGCTAACTGGCTGCTATAGCTATTCATCTAACTCTTGACACAAAGCAAATGTGATTATTTACCAAATATTGAACTATTCCTTTGAAGTAAGGTTTTGTTTTTTACCACCTTTTGGCCAATGTTATAATCAGACACTGTAGAGTGTGTTGTCACCTCATCCATCCATCCATTATCTATCACCGCTTATCGTTTGCAGGGGGTGGGGGGCTGGAGCCTTTCCCAGCTGACATGTGGGCCGAGAGGAGGGGTACACCCTGGACAGGTTGACAGTTCATCACATGGCTGACATATAGAGATGTTGTCACCACATATAATGTAAAAATAGTGAATGTGACCTCTGCCGGAAACAATTTTCTAAGAGGAAAATGAATTAGCTATTTGCTATTGCTATTTGGGTTAGTTCAGTTGACTTAATGAGTGCCAACATACATAGTTATTACAGTACATCAAAAAACCCATTAGAGTTTTGAACATTGCAGAACTATTTTCAATCTCAACCTGTCTGAAACAGCTTTGTTTACCAGCGGGATATGAAACATGATCAGCAAGCACAGCTATCAAGACTTCCAGATGTCCCCCCGCTCACCTCTTTTTTGTCACCCCTTGACAAAAATAAAGATGTTTCCTGCAGAGTTCACAAGTACACAAAAGCATCAAGATTCAGGCTACAAAAAAGCATGTTTTTCTAATAATGAAAAATAACAGCTGAAACACACCTCCACATCACCTCCTTACGTGTGCATCATTTGTCAGTCTTTGCCATCATGTTTCGTGTTCCGCCATCTTTCCCCTCCAAGTCCAAACTTATCTCTGTGTGCACTAAATAAAATGAAAACACAATTTATCTTTATTTTTCTTCCATAGGAACAGATGTACAAGCAGTTTCACTAAATGGACTAATTTGTATTCTATTAAGAGTATCATGGCTGCACAAACAACATTGCTAAAGGCGATAAACTTGGCACACCAACAAAACAAACAGCTGTCTTTGTTTTTAATTACGCCGGCCTGAGGTTGCAGCCCTTCACTGCCTGACAGACAAGAATCACTTTGGATCTATGTGTGGACTAATGTTAAAGAGATGTGAAAACAGCTGCAAAGTCTTTAAGCACCTTAGACTACATTCTTTGTGCAAAACAAGAAAAATGCACAATGTGTAATGGCTGTTTCTTCTTGTAATCTGAATGTGAGAGTTTAATCAGCGGCATTCACTTTAAGAAATGCATCAACATCCATAGCAGGCTTTGGGATTTCAGCTCTTGGCGGGTCTCAAGCTGGCGGCGGGCTTGTTATGAAAATGGATCAGACAGTCTTCTGGCAAACGCTGCATGAACATTGCTGGCATACACAGAGTTTCCAGCAGAAGTGATCACTTCCAACTCATAGGTGCAGATAAAAATGAAGCGAAATTTGGATGGAAAAGAGTTATAGGGATTTTATATTTACAACTATTTACAAATATATTACAGCTGTTAAAAAAAAACATTATTTTATTCTTGGCAGTTTCACAACATCTCCACTTATTAAAAAAAACGTAACTTTCAATTTAATAAAAAATACATTGCTGCTGTGCATATATACACTGCATGACAATGTAATTTTTCAATGAAGTGCAAATGAAGACGTCTTGTTAATTTTGCAGTAAGTTGACATAGTAATTCTTCATGTAACCTCAACAACTAATCTTGTCCAACTCAGTACAAAGGAAAAATCTAGACAGCTTTATAGTTAGATGCATGATGGTGATCAACTTGAAATACGTACAAAGCTTTCCTGACTGATGACGGGCCCAAACATGTCTGATGGCTGATTTCAATGTTCAGTCCTCTGGAAGCAGATTCATGTACCTGCTGCTCTGGAAAGAAGCACAAGTCGTACAAATTGCTATTTGGCAAAAAGGCAAAGGGAGCATGAGTCATGTTGCAGCACTGCAGAGTTAGACTATATGGCAATCAGACTCTCCAGTAATTGTACAATACAACTGAACAGCACTGCAGCACACAAGTTTCACAAGCTCAGAATAACTTCAAAGAACACACAGTTCCTCCTGTGAATCATGAGACTGTATACTCTTAGTCGAACCAATGTTTGTGACTCACTGTTGACCAACTGTTTTTTCTTGATTAAATATTTCTTGTCACTGAATGTTAAAACGACGGTAAAGCCTGCTGTAACAAGCTGTTACAGCAAGTCCTAAGTGCTATTTGTAAGTATGCCTGCACTGACTAATTGTATTATGATGAAAAAAGATCAGATGATAATGAAATTTAATTGTTTGAACAGAAATTACTTTAGCTCTGAAAGTTTACTTGCCTGTCTCATTTAATCCTATTGATATTGACAGCCCATTAAGAGTGATGACAGCTTAGTGGCTTATATTACAGTGAAAAATAAAAAATAATGTTAAGAAAAATAATGGCATCTTTCTTGATGTAACAAATGGAATAACTTATTGCAGCCTTACAGAAGACGTATATCTATTGCACCAAATTAAAACAACTATTGATGCTGTATTTTGGATTTTCTGGGCTGACTTTGTTCATAAATCTTTTTATGCATTAACAGTACGAGTGTGCAATTAAGGTGTTATGCCTTTGAACACATTTTCTAAAAGATTTGCACCTTTGGGAAAAATGTGAGAAAAGAGCATGAATTATGTATAGGCCAGCAGGTATCTGTCCATAGGGATTAAGTGGGGCTGTATTTGCACAGGCTTTAAATACAGGTTGCAGTGAAAACTACACACAAATGGGATTTATTACAGAAACGGCAAAAAGGCAAGATGCAAATAACGGGTGCAGAAGAGAAACTGTTTGTTTGACAGAAAAGAATATATGTGATGTAGGTATAGTACATTTCAGAAATGATCTTCAGTTTGGATCTTTCCTACATACTGTATGTTTAATTAATCTTAAAATCTACCCAACCACACTGCATACCCATAGGCCCTCCTTCTCTTAAAGCCAGCCCCCAGTCACTACTCAGCCACAACATTAAAAACACTGACAGATGAAGTGAATGACATTGATCTTGGCTACAGTACAATGTTCTAGTGGGAAACTCTGGGTCCTGGTATTCATGTGGATGTTCTTTGACCCATAAAACCCA
>JBBPCS010014819.1:0-27849 GCA_037974645.1 Hollardia meadi | reverse complement strand
CGCGGCTCGTAATTCATTTTCAATGAGAGGCGAGTGGGCAAGGAGGGAGGCGCGGGCGATCACACAGGCAGAGCGACAAGTGGGTGCGATCCCGTGAAAGTGTATGAAGCCCAAACTGGACAAAAGCCGGGCGAAAATTGTGCATGAGAGAGACAGAGTTACTGCGCGAGAGAGGTTGAATCTCAAAAATATACGTATATATATACTTTTGATTTAAGAAAGTAGTTTTTAATTTCAATTCACTGGAGAACATACTGGGAAATACTATATTAAAAATTATTATAATGGTTAGTTGAGAAGTATCTGTGAATTGAAATAACAACTACTTTCTTCCTGAGTTGTTTCTGATAGAGGTGTCAAAATTTACTATTATAATCAATAACCGTGATATTCTAAAAAAAAAGAAAAGAAAGAAATATTGATATCATCTTAATAATACACGTGTTAGGCTTTGCTCAGTTCATCTGGTTGCCTTTCCACTATTTATTAGGTGTAATTGTTCGTTTTGTACACTTTATACAGTTATGTTTACAGACTCTCTCTCCACCTCCCTACACTCGTATTTTGAGTGTAATTCATTTGTCAAAAAATGAGACAAAACACACACTAATCAAAGCTAAATATGAATATTTATTTTTTAGATATTGTGATAATATTGTTATCCTGAATTATTTTGGCCACAATAATCGTGTTGTAAAATCTGAGACAATGCCAGCCCTACTTTCTGATTAACTGGGAATCAGCCACTGAGCAGCACAAACTAGCGATGACTTATGCATTACTAATTACTTCATTATTAGTTAAACTTGTTGCGCCCTTTAAGTAAAGTGATACGTCATACTAAGTGGTCCCTCATTACCTCATGATTACCTTACCATTACTTACCCTTTTTAATAATCATGAAGGGGAAGTCCGCTCTATAGTAATTCATTATTACCTAACTTCAAATCAGTTATTCAGGAACTCACTGCTCACATTAAAGAGTGAAGTGTTACCCATCTAAATGTGTAATGAACATTTGCGAACAAACAGTATTTATCGACAACAACTTTACGAAGTGTTCCCAAGCCCATGGAATACCCTTTATACAGTCATGTTTTTCACAAACTGGTGCACCTTGCCCCATCTTTGCTTGTGAAGGACTAAGCCTTTCATACTCAATCCTTATACTATCACCTGTGGAATGTTCCAATCAGGTGTTTTTGAGCATTCCACAACTTTCCCAGTCTTTTGTTGTCCCTGTCCCAACTTGTTTGTAACATGTTGCTGGCATCAAAGTCAGAATAAGCATATATTTACAAAAGTCAATGAAGCTGATGAGGTTAAACATTAAATATATTGTCTTTGTACTGTTTTCACTTCAACATATGTCAAAAGGGATTGGCAAATCTCACATTTTGTTTTATTTATGTTTTACACCACGTCCCAACTTTATGGAATTGGAGTTGTATATACTGTGTGTACTATTGTATTTACTGTATGTGCATTTGTATGTGTTTGTCCAAGGGCTTAGGAACTGTGTAATAATCATCCAGTGTGCAGGACAAAACGATGATGTGCTTTACTTCTCCAATTACATGGCTGTTTTGATTGAAATTTCTAATGTGATAAAATGAAAGTTGGAGTTGAGAAGTGTTCAATTTCGAGAAGAAAGGCCTTTGTCTTCTCATAATTGTGTTCTTTCTTCCTATTCAAAAGGATTAGACAAAGAATCCAATTGGAGACGGTCGGTAGGTTCGGTGCTCATTCATCGCTCATTTCTCCATGCATAAAATTTGCTGCTTGATATCCACATTGTTCTCCATTATGGGTTGTATCTAAATGAATTAATCCTGGATTTTCTCCCCACCCTTCTCTCTGACTTTCTATGCAGAACGATGAGCAAATCAAATCAAAAATGTGATTAAAATTTGTAAGATTTAGTCGCACTGTTTCTCATGAGGTAAGGTATAGTAAGGCTTAACACTTAAAGGTAATAATACAAGTTATACTGATGTGCAGCCAACAGTGGGAGTGTGTCTGTGCTCTATGTTAGGCAGGAAAATACATTATTGTTCTTTTTTAAAGTGTCAGACAGCAGATTGCTGTCCTTCAGCGTTGTAGTCACTGTGTGTCATGGCTCCGGCCTTGACCCCATTATTTTTCCATGCTGTCTGTCTTCCTGTCCTGTGCCCCTCCCCTATCTGGGTCTGATTCACCGTGGGCGCGGCTTCACTCACCTGGCTGTTCTCCTCACCTGCATCCAATCACCTCATCAACGTTTGTATAAACTCCCGTCTTCCCTGCAGTCAGTGCCCGATTGTTTCACCAGCTTCTATGGTAGTGATTTACTACCATAGCAGCTGGTGAAACTCACTACTGAGTTAATCCTAAGGTGCATCTCATTTCTCTTATTTGATATTTCCTTGCTCCTCACGTGAACCGGAAGTCGTTCTGATTCGCCATCATCATTCCCAAAGCTCTTATTTCTGAGGAGCCATGAGCGAGGATACACAAGAGCAGCCTTCACGGAAGTCTTTTACCGACTGGCACGCCCCCTTAATGCATATCAGCCATTGATTGGACGCAACAGCTGATCGGACTGATCGGATTCATCACAACAACACTGGAGTTTCATAATGGAGTGATGACAGTTTACCTTTAATTCTGGATCCAGTTAAAGTCAGAGAGAGTCTGTCTGTCAGCAAGAAACTCTTTTTACATCATTAATTGTCATTTCCTTTCAGTCACATGTGAGACTGATAATTCCTGAGCGTTTGATGTGTTACATAATTTACATTTTACCTGAAACATTTAGCCACATAAATAATTTCTACTATTAAAACGTTTCTCCTCGTTTGGTTTCCTTGCGTCTCTCCACATATCCTCGGTGGGAGGGACTACGATGCAAGGAAAAGATGCAAGTGAGGGAAACATAGATGCAATTTAAGCGAAATGGGAAGCACCCGTAGTGTTATTTCCTTGTATCCTTCCTCCTTGTATATCTGCAGAGACCAGGGGTCAATACCTGGTAACACTCCATGCCATCTGGCTGGGTCATACTGTATATGCAGCATGTTCTGCTGGGAAGCTTGAGCTCTTGTCCTTTGCGTTGCATGCTCACGTTACCCAACTTGTCCCTGATACTACTGCAGAAACAAGGGTATTTGGTTGTGACCTTTAAGGACATGGTTTTGAGGCAATACAAGTGAGCAGGGCCAAGTTATGCACACCAAAATGTGACTTCAATTTGACTGGCACAACCGATCTGCACTTCCTGCCTTTTCAGCCTCCTCTTAGCTAGTATATCAATCTCTTCTGGTTGATATGCCACTTTCTTGATGTCATATTTTCAGTCTTCATATCATCTATTTTTTTCATTTATGGTGACCATTATGTTTTCCCACATGCTTATATACACAGTAAGTCTAATGGTAGTCTAACAGAATGGTATACAATGGATACCCGTGAAACTTATAGCTACACTCATTGCTTGATTTGAGGTTTAATTTTTGCTTAAGAGTAATCTCTGCCTTGAGTGACAGATAAATTGACTTTTACTTTCTTAAAATTAGGCTCAGTAACATGAATCACAAGCATTGTTGTAAAAAGTACCCAGAAGTAAAGATGAGTAAAAATATCGTACTAAATTATTACTTTTGTAAAAGTGAAATTTTCTAGCAACTAATGTACTTAAATAACACAAGTACAAGGAAGAGTAAATTATATATACTGTATATTTATGCATACTGTATAATAGGGGTGGACTAATTTTCAGCCTGGCCAGTTATCAAATCCAATATTCAGTATTTTTCCAATTATCAGAATCAGTGTTTTTCTTATCTGATTGCCTATAAAAAAATTTTATTTAAAATGCAATACTTTGGCTCTAAGTAACTAGTTACTGAAGTTATCAAATAAATGTAGTGAAGAGAAAAGTGCAATATTGGAGGGGAAGTATAAATTAGCAGAACACCGAAAGACTCAAAATTGTACTTAAGTACTGTACTTTAGTAGATGTACTTAGTAACATTCCACCACTGATCACAAGCAAGGTGAAATCTCTGCCGGCTGACTGTACATTAAGTTTTACGCTTCAGTGTTGTGATCTGATCGGCACAGCTCACGAGTGTCCTCCATTTTTATTTATTTGCCTAATTTGACTGATAGGTCAACAGGCAGGCAATAGGTCAAGCTGACAGTGAATTTTTCAATGCATTGATTAAAAAGTGATAGACCCAAGTTCCTATCTGTGTGTATATGTATGTGAATATCCCACCAATATATGGATCTCCATCTCTTTGTATCATGTTTTTGATCATCAATATCATGTGTGTGTTTATGAATGTATACACTTCTAATCTGACAGTGTTGTGAGAAGTGATGCAAGAGTCTTACACAGTGAAATAGATCTTGGAAAACCTCAGAACAAACAAGTAAGATTTGATTGGTTTAAATTTGGCAATTTAATAAAATGAAATAATAATAATAATAATGATAATAATAATAATTGGTTAGCAGAGGTCCTTGGATAGGGAATTGTTTTCATTCAGATGATTTGCTTGGAGGTGAGGAAAATTGTCTTCCTGATTGAACTATCATGTCTTTTCACCCCCAACCTTAACAATTAGTGGCTTACAGGGTGGCGCTTGACAACAGTGAATGGAACCACACCACTACTATTTCATTGTTACATTAGCATAGTGGTGCCATTTCTCCTGTGCGAAGGAGAAATACAGGAAAGAGAGCACTGTGCCTTTTTAAAAAAAATGAAAAACACACAAACACAGACAGAGAGAGAAAAACACTTTTGTTTTCCCTGATCTGTATTGTCAACATGGTGATAATGTCCCGCTTCCATTAAAATTCAAAACAACAGAAAGAAGCCTCTCATGGATAAACTCATTTGAGCAAGAATTGGCAATTTCTTCAGCTGTGGGATAGCAGCATATACTGTATTTTTTCAGCAGTAGGCCTACATACCAGTGATTTTTGAATGTTTAACAGTTATTTTTTTGTGGCATTAAGATTGAGCAATTGTTTTTAAATTGGAATAGGGGAACGGTAGAAAGACTGAGTTAGTGTGAAGGCTAAAACAGAACAGAAGGGAGGGAAGAGGTGGGAAGCAGCAAGGGAGGAATAAGGATGATAAAGGACCTGGGCCCAGTCAAAGTTTATCCCCAGGGCTTGTACTGTGGCTCTGTTCCTCCAGTCTGAAGGCCCCTTTAGGAGGTTAGGGTCATGCAGCAGCCTCAATCGATGGGAGCGGGAAGGGACCGAGAGGCTCCATGCTAATACCTGCTCCGTGATAATACCGCCTGCTGAATCTCTGCTGGGTAATGTCATCCATCACGCCTGCTGCTGCCACCAGCACAGACAGGGGAGGAGGAATAGAGGGACACAGTATTGCACAGAGAGATAGATGACTGAGGATCGCTCTTGCGTCTTTGTCGTATATCCCAGAGCTGGTTTTAATAAACGTGGTAATAGGGCTGCAGGAAATCCCTGCACAGTGTCTCTGGCCTTCAGACAGAGAGATAAATGCCAGGTCTTGCAGGTCTATTGGGATAGAAAGATGTTAATACATATATTTCATTTTACTTGCCCCAGCCTCAGTGTCACAGATACATCATAGTAGCTATTGATTGGCCTGTCCTGACAAGGGCTTCTAAATGAGATATTCCATCCTTACTAGGGAAGCCCACTGTATTCATTTTCTAACCAGAGGTCCACCGCTGGGCCATTATTATTATTTTGCCTCAAGTTTAATGTAACTTCATGAAAGGTTTAACTTTTCTGTGGCAAAAAAGTATGCTCCATCTCAAGGGGACAATAAATTCTTTGTTCGAGGCTCATGGTGGAAACTACACATTAAGACACTTCCAGTTCTGTCACAACCTTCTGAATGCTTCTACAACTACTGACAGACACATTTTTTTTTTTTTTAAACACTTTCTTTGTGAGATGTGGCCTTCATATTGATTATTTCCTGCTTCATAACGGTTTATTTAAAGGCTAAATAATGAAAGAGACAAAAGACGTTAAAAAACATAAGACGCACCAAAATGTATTATAGCAAAACACCACTGACCAATTACAAACTGTGCTGACAGTGCTGACTTTTGAGGGAATGAAGGGAACTTGAGTCCAAAATAAATGAAGCGACCTGTCTCCCATGACCATGCAAGTAGGCACTACAAACCAAGCACCACTTATTTTGCGATGACAAACGAATGAATTTTGCAGTGCCTCTTTCTAGTGTGATCAGATGAGAAGTATATCATGGCAACACCTACTGTACCTCTAGTCAAGTATATTAATGGGTAAAAAACCACATTCGTACACCTCCATACGAGCGAAAACAGCGCTGCACTCAAAATACACAAGGGTACTTGTTGGTGTGGAGGCTGTTTTGTGAGTAATAAATCAATTAATTTGAAAGGCTTCACATATGCCAAAAACACTGTGAGAGTAGGAGAAACAAAGGTGTAAATAATACAAATAGTGATGGCTGAAATCCCATTTAGCTGATTCAGTTTCGGGGTCCTGGTATTGTGCTTGTCACACTGTCGTGACTGGGACTCTTGAAGAGAACTGAGCCATTATTAATGTTATTAGTAACACCTACTATGACAAGTCAAACTGTCTGCTGTGAAAAAGGCCCAATAAGCCATATCTAGCTCCACTATGTCCTTTTAAATGTTTGTACAACTTCAGATGCAGAGGTGTGTTTTTTAACTCTTCATTATGACTAGATTCTGTTTTTTTAGATGCATAATACAGGAGTAGATTTTTAATATTGAGCCAGTGAACACTTTGAATTTGAATTCAAAGAGTTTGAATCTGTCTGTGTACACACCTGTACTCAATAAACTAACTCAGTGACCTGTCTGTACAGCTGCTCTGCATTTACTCACTGGACATTGTACTGTAGTACATACTAAAATACTAAATACTATACTCACTATGACAGTAGTGTTGCTCTCAGGGTTTTCCATGTTTAAACTGGGCTGCTTACACTGAAAGGTCTTCTCATACAATTTATTCTTTCTCCACACTTGTAGAATAAATACTTGGCTGGACACATGAAGTGAGGATTGAAGATGAGTTCTTGAAATGTGTTTATTTCACATTAGTTATTCAAAGTATCTATTTTCATTAGTTCAACAACAAGTTTTGGGTCAGTCTCTTTGCTTTGCTCCACTGGAGATAAGAGCATGTCGTAGGTGTCAGTATATTTAGAGTCACTATCTCCCCGACGAGCAGTACTTAATCTGTTGCCTCTTATCAGTAGTGTCCACCATCGCCAACTACACTGAACATTTAAACTGACCCAACACGTCGATCTAATCGCTCCATTCCTCTTTCCTCTTTCTTCTTTTTGTTTTGTTTTTTTTAAGAAAAGGGCATTTGAGGTGAGAACTGGACTCCCTGATGTCTGATGACAGTGTTTTCCCCTTCTATTATGTTATGCACTATGCTCTATGTAACATTGACACCTTGTAAAAGATGTCATTGTGAAAAGATAAATGTAGTGTGGGCTATCTGCGGAGGCCAGAAGGAAGAGTGAGGGAGTGAGGCTATAAAGGCAAACATTTATTCTTGTTAGCTTTTTCTGTTAAATTACTTAGCCAGTTGACTTCCTGTATCTCCCAACTGCACTGCTAATCACTGAGCTGCCCTTCAGTCATGTTTAAGGCCAACAAAGACTTTCTGTCTTGCTTTTCTCCTCCTTTATCTTCCCTGCTCAGACATATTCATAAAGGGGTAATCATATATTCTTTTTTTTTTAGCATTTCTGCATTTTGTTTCCTTGGACAAGTGAAGCAATGCCACACCTTCTTCATCCTAAATCCATTATTGTTCTTCCTCTAGTGACACATGTGATTATGGAAATGCTGAATGAGGGGGGAATTGAAAAGAAACTGGGATGATGCAATTTATGTAATGGATCTGGATTTAACCATATGCTGCGTACACTATATTGTAGGCACTTTAGTTCCAGTTAGAGGAAATCTTAGGTCATGACACACATGTTTCACATCTGTAGTTTGGTTCATTTGACTTAGTCTGCTGTCGTCATATGGTGACATATGTGTCAATTAGATCATTTTGCAACTTAAGAAAGTTGCAGCAGGTCATGAAACTGTTGAGTGAAAATACATAATTAGAAAGACTACTCACCAAATAGTCGTGTAAGTGACATCGTCTCATTCTCACCGACACCCATGACCAAAACCTTCCAGAGCGGGTCTGCATGCTAGCCAGCTAATGGAACCAACATACTCGCTAGCTGTCAACATGGGCAGACCTGTAGCGATTTCCACTTGTTTAAATACTTTTTCTGGCCAAGATGACGGCCATGTCGGTGTTGGTGAAGTATATCCTAAACAATAAGAAAAGTAGTTCACTGAGTGTGACATAAACTAAATGATATTTTACCATCTTTCAATGATATTTTACCATCTTTCGACAAACTGTGACTTTCTTGACTTGCAAAATTCTAAATTCTAAATAAAAAAACGTGCAATTCATGACTTGAAACAAAAAATAGTTCAAGAAATTATTATTCTCTCAGCAACTACCATTCATATTATTTCCAAAGTAAGGTCTCATGGGGATATAATATACTGAGTGGTCATTTTATTTCATATTATTTATTGAGGAACAGCCAAAATACACACAGTAAAACAAGCACAACGCACAGTGTGTAATTTCTGCTGCTAGGTGGCTCTCAATCAAAACAAAACAATAGATGTACTGTAAGTAGCACATTGAGGATGAGAATCTATCTGATGTAACTCATGCAGAAATGTTAACAGAAGTTTTGTTCAAGTTACATTTAGTCACGTTCGCCGACTTCTTTCCCCTCACTCCAGTGTTTTCCACAAGAGCATACAATGCCCAAATGCCCAAATATTTTATTTAATAAGCATTATTTTCCTCATTTATCCTCTGCAAAGACCCGACCCCACTCTACCAATGATTGCCTGAACCTAACCTTAACCAACCAACCAAACCAACGAAGGCAACACAAAGTAGCCAATCAGAGGCAGAGTAGGACGGCATTTCATAATTAGGCGTTGTGAAAATATACGTGCTGTACATAAGAGGGCGGGACTTTGTTAGTTTGCGAACAGTGTCTTTTTCCAACTAAACTCTCAGCTCACTAGTTACCGAGTTGAGCTGAGCTAAACTGAATGTTCGGCCAGGTTTCAGGTCAGTGAGTGAGACTATGCAGCTCCGGTCAAGCACAGAACGATTTAATGACTGAATATTTTGAAAAAAAGAAAGAAAATCTTTTCACCGAACAGAACCTCATGATTTAGTACACTGAAAAGACCTGCTTTGCCCATATACAAATGAGACCTCATGTGTGACCATGCTTTTTCTCATGTCCTAATGTAGGAAGTCAATACCATTTGGTTTTGTAAATAGTGTGTTTTGGTTTGGCAACGGGTCTGTGTGGTTTTTAGAGGAGTTTTTAATGTTGGTAAAGGGCTGAATGGGCTAAATGCCAGAGAAAATTCAATGATAATTAAATGTACCACTTCCAGCAAGAAGAAATTGTTAGAGTGAGCTAGAGAGAAGTAAGAGAAGTGATCAGCAGTGGTCAACTGTTGTTTTTTTGGTCCCTGTTGGTAGACAGCAATATGTCTTCCACTGGCAAGATCAATACACATCAGGGATACAACAGTTAATCATAAGACACACAAACATTAGTATGCCAAGCACACACACACACACACACACACACACACACACACACACGCACGCACGCGCACACACACACACACACACACGAGTAGAACAGGCCATAAAATTACTTATTGCAATTATGCAGACCTAAAACAATGTTTGATCTGAAACCAGAGCTTATCTGTCACTGAGCTGGGCAATAATGAATGAGAAAATGTGTAATTCACTTGCAGTGTATCTGCTTTGTAAAATATAGCCAGAATTTGAAGGTACCTCCAAAAATATCAGGAGCAGCATATCACCAGAGTAACCACCAACTGCTGCCACTATACTGTCTGCTGTAAGTAAGTTATCTCGGGCTGTGTAATCTTTGGTCGTAGCTATAGTGACTGTCAGCTCAGGAGCTGGCGTCCCTACAGCTGACTGAAGTCTACCTAGATCACAACTTTGTATCACAAGGAGTTACCACGGATGACAGGGCTCAGCTCAACCAGACCAGAATAGGGCTGGACACAGCCTCTGAGATCAGTGGAGGCCAATTTGACGTATGGAGGTGATTTACAGTGGCTCTGAAATGCACTATGACTTCAGGGACAGGACACAGCAGGCGGGGACAGGAGAGAGGTGATGCAGCGGAACAGTGAAGCAGATAGCAGTGGGCCTTTAGCAGCGAAAATATATATCTTCATGTCTTACTCTGTGATTTAGTTTAGTAAAGAGAGAAACTTGAATTCAGAAGGTGAATGGTTCTATTTTTCTCGCCGCTCGTATAAATCTCCCAGTTGAAACTATGTGGTGCTATCGGACTACAATCTACAAAGTAAAATGAATTAAGTCTTTCACAAAGTTGGTGCAGTCTTTTGCCTGTTAAATCTGTTAAATCCCAAAGTTAATTTGAACAATTTGTATATCTGTGTGTCTATGATGGATAATTTTGCTTTGTGCCCACTGAAACAGAGAATGTGAGTTAATGACTTTGATAATTCTTATTCAATTTAAAGGCCTATGGTCAACTCACACAGGTGTTTTAACCGATTATGCACAGTTAGACCTCGTCTGAGGAATGTGGGCGTGTACACAGCAGGTGTTTTTCATTATGCTAACGTGTCTTCTCGTTTCCCTCACTCGCATCTCTTCCTCACGTCTTAGCTCCTCCCAGCAAGGAGATGAGAGAGATGCGAGGAAGAGACCCGAGGACGGAGGAGCCAAAGTGGGCAAATAAGAAATTCTTGGTTCCACAGCGACGGTCTTACACATCTGTTACCAGTGATGTGCTGCACAGCTGTATTACCTGTCAAACTCTCACAGAAACCATCCACAAAACCCCTTATTTAAGATTTTTTTTTTTTTAATCTTACAGTATGATTGATGTGCCCACTGTATTTAATTGACATCTCCCTGTTCCTCCTACAGTATTTTTTGTTGCACATATTAGGATGGGAGAGTTTTATGCTTTATACTTCTATGGGTTGACCTCACAAAATTCCAGAGTAGCTCCACCAAAGATTTCTACAAAGCAAGATTAAGTTTTTAAAACATAGAATCAACTCATGGAAAGGTAGTTGTGATATGACTCACTAAGGGTGGTCCTGCTAGTATGTTTTTCGCTCATGAAGATAAAGAGCTCTATCTTGTGTCAAAGTGTTGCACGGTGCAGGGCAAGTGTCATTCCTAGTTTCCGACCGACGCAGTTGTCATTTTCACACCCAGCGGCCACATTGTACAATTTGTGCGCCCATGGGGGCGTTGGTCTTAAAATGAGGTGTGGTCAGGTGCATTGTGGGCACATTGCTATCTTGAGGCAGGAGAAAATGATTGCGCCATTGACCAACAAAAACCTGGTCTAAAGTCAATGCCGCAGTGTTTTTCCTGCTATTCCTGCTATGGCGCATTATTCAGATAGTAAGATGCGCCTACATAGGCGGCTTCACAACGTGTGTACACTCTGCTTGTTACACAATGATGCACGGATTAAGAGGCTGCTTTCAGTAATTTTAAACGTTTCTATGGGCACTGCAGTAATGTCACTGCAGCAAATATCATGGGACACTGAAGCAGCAAAACTAAGTTGGAAATTTGGCATGACAGAGGAAACTCTCCAGAGGAAATAGAATTAAATTTTAAGCTTTACTCCAAACACTTTTACTGGACCTGCTGTGTTTGTGATCTTTTGAATGCATAGAGGAACACAGAACAGTAATTAAGATTAGATTAGATCCTGACCGATCCTGTTTGTGTCAGGAGATTTAAGTAATCAATGAATTTAAGCTGCTTTGTGTAAATGAGGACATGCCTTTTCATAGAGAGACACGCATCGTCTCTGCTTCTGTGGGATCGCTGCAGGTAATGTAATTAATATTTTCCTCCTTAATGATGTATTACTTCACCCATCTGCTGTTCATAAGAAGGATCATTTTTATGGCCCAATCTATGGACTGCAATCAGCTCTATAACACACACAGTTACGCACAGCAGCCTTCCTCCTCCTCAGTTAAAGATTGATACATTTTTTATATGCAGTCAAATGGAGTTGTTGATGGGACAGAGGATTGAGAGACAGCAAAAGATGATGGTCCACCGGCCAAAGACCACATACCTGTCCCTCAGCGAGACAAGTGCAGCTGTTTAAATAGCAATGCTCCCTGAGCAGATGCACCTGGCTTTTAAAGGGAATGGGAGATGGCACTCTGATTGATTTAATTTATTTACACCCCAAACACACTTATGAATAATTAAGGGACTAAATCAACCCCTTTGCGCCTTGCGCCCTACTTTGTGCCCAGATTATGTGCTGTTTAACGAGCAAAATGGAAATGGACATCCCCTAAATGCACTTGTGCAATGGACTTTATACCGAGTGCTTTAGATCCTTTAAATAGGGCCTTTAACCTCCCAGCTCTACCTCTTCTCGTTCTCCCATCCTCTTTCTCCTGTGCCATCCGTTTTATCCCCACACTCCACGGCCATTTGCATTCAATACACACACGATAATAGTCAAAGATCATACAATCAGGTTGAAATCATTTGGGTTGGAGGATGATATTCTACAGTTCTGATGGACTTTAGCTACCCTGTGTTGTTTAGCATTTTTAACACTGACCTTAAACTGTAGGCCAATTAGCTTGCCAGGCCTCCTCTGATGGTTCCAACTCCCAGCCTGGGTCTGCCCACAACAAACATCAAACAGTCTACTTCTGCTATTGGGAGATATAACATGGCCTGGTTAAAAACTTCTCCTTAACAGGCACTGTTTACATCTGTAAAACTCTCTTGCCATTTTACAAGCCATCATTTTCTTTGAAAACAAACACATAGTTCCACATTATAAGCAGCTCCCTTAAGTGATTTAAAATCCTGCATGTTTTTCGTGTTTAGCATTGACATGTAGTCCCTCTGTCTGCAGGCATTCTGTCAGTGGTGTTGCGACCTTGGAAATCTAAAGGAAAAGCTGGGCAGCTAATGCAGTCTTTTTGGAGCCTTTGAGAATCATCTGGCTTTGACTGCAGTTTTCAAGTTACCTGACCCTGACAAACTCTGTGTCATAAGAACAGCAATTTGCAGAGCCTTGTCTGGCTTTCTGAAAGACCCGAAGATCTTGTTCAAGGCTACATCCTTGGCCAGCAGGCATGCTCCCGCACATTCACTCTATCAATCATCTTGTGACCGGATTGCTGTAAGAAATTGATTTAAGACAGAAAAGTTGAAATAGGCTCTTGATTTAGGTTTAGCACATGTATACCACTAAACATGTTGGTTTGGATCTTTAAATGACTGTAGTATGGAGAGGCCTTTGCATAGCACGTTTTCTACATGAGCCGTAGCATTATTGATGCAGCAGCTAATGTCCAAACAAAGGTTTTGCATTATGTCTGTCAGTATCTGGTGAAAAAAAATCCTGGCCAGTGAATGTTTAAGTATTAGCAGTGCAAAAAGAGTTTCCTGAATTATGTTGTTAACATTTAAAGTAAAAGAGCATTTCCTTGAGAGTACACTGTACTGGGTTGTAGCAATTTGCACAGAAAACATCCCAGCCCAAGTAAAAAGTGCCACCAGCCTGTTAGATGTTTTAATATTTAGTTTCTCTGAACTGAAGTTCTTTCATATGGAATCCCTATTTATCAAGAAGAAAGAGAAGCTTTTCATGATCTGTGCTGTTATCCTAGCTGTAATTCCTCTCTTGCCTGAGAATTTCACTACATCGACATGTTCCAACACCTGCTGTATCTTCTGTATATAAGTGGGCTGATATTTGCAAACCATGCAGCAAGTGGACTATGCTTTAGTACTCAAACTGCATATCTTTATTGTGCAAACAGAATCTACACAATTCAATCAAAAACAATGACTAGATTAATGAAGTTGCTATCTGCAGTCATTAAGTTTGCATATTTAAGCTACAGTGAAGCAAATAACTAGGCTGCAGCATAATAATTTATTCCAAATAGTGTGCAAGGATATGATTGTTGTTGGATTTTTAACCCATCCAATATCAAGTAATCTTCCTTCACAAAGCCAGTGATAACATTATAAATTAAAAAGCAAATGCTTCCAAGGTGACATATTACTGATAATTAGGTTATGTTGGCACCAAAGATCTGATCACTAATAAATAAAAAGATCTTCTCCACAACTGAATATCCTCGACTGCAGCGAGGAGGACCAGGAATCAGCCACCTGTCATCCTGGCAATGACACAGGAAGACAATAGCACAGAAAGAGACACAAAAGATGGGATGTTAATTGAGAGATTTGGGAGAGTTTTTTTTGTTGATGATGTTGTAGATTCGAGTAAGACTGCATTTTGTTAAAGAGGATTTCCATTAACCACATAATTAGAAATACTGTACCACAAAGGCGACTTCCTGATATCCTTGTGTTGCTATATTGCTGAAATTTGTTGAGCGTATGGGGTGTGTTAAAAATAGTCAAAGAGGTTTGAATGTTTGGTATGAGAGATTGTGTGGCTGTGTCTATAGGGAATTGAATGAATGTGTTCAGAGGAAATTTAATAGCCCAAAAGGTTTCAGAAAATCCTATAATACTAGAATCGACTTTATGGGACAGTCAAGAAAACTTTTCTTAGATGTAAGAATACAAATCTGAGGGAATGTCTGAAAAAAAAAGATTAAAGAAAAGGCAAGTTTAATTTGAGAAGAAGTTTCTCACAGTGAAACACAATTTTAATAGAGGTCTTTACCTCATATTGATTATCTACAAACCCATAACCCCCAACAGTTTTGGAATGACATTAAAACAGATTGGGTCCCAGAAAGTTTAAAAAAAAAAAAAATTACTCATAAAGGTAAAATTAGAGAATGGTGAGTGTAGTTCTGCTTTAGGGGTTGTATTATAAAAGTGGGAAAACGATTTTGAAGATTTGTATTCTGGCTTCATTTGATGAGGATTTTTAAATGGAAATAACTAGTTTAAAAGAGATCATGGAATCAGAAATGAAAGCTGACTTAAGTATCTGTAATGTGTTTTTCAATGCACATTTCTCATGGAAGAGGTAAAAAAAATGTAATAGAAAATTTATGTGAAGTAAGTTATTAAGGTTGATTGTGATCTGTTTATGTAAGGTTGTATATGTATATTATATGGTAAGCTATGTGAGTGTTTTACTTGGAGGTTGATAAAAAGCCTCGATTGACTCCTGCTGATGGATGGGGCTATTTAAGCAGTTGCTTTTGGAGGTTAGGGGGGTTGGACGTCAGTGTGTAGATGTGTGCACATGATGTTAAATTATTCTCAGTCGAGTTTTGTTCAGTTAAGCAAGTTAGCTGTTCATTTATTTCTTTGTTTTGTACATATTTTGGTTACACGTGTAGCATGGTGCCATTTTTGTGTGTAAATAAATCATTTGGTTAAACCTGGACAAAGTTTCTCTCGTCTCGTCATCGGCAGGCAAAGGGCAGGTCAAAAAACAAGGCATCTAGTCAAAACACACAAGGAACACGATGGAATAACGCTGGAACTCTCACACGAGGGTAAAGAAGATCTGGCACAGAAGGAGGGGGAGACGCAGACTAAATACTCTTGGAGGTGGAGACAATGAGACACAGGTGCAGGACATTAGGGTGGGGCAGGTAATCACACACAGCAGGAAACTTGACAGGAAGTGAATCTGAAATGAGACAAGAGGTGAGTGACACAATAAGACAGGAAACACTGGGGAATTTATTAAGAAAATAAGAGAACATAACTTATGAGGCAGGAGAGACGGACGGGTCATGACACTCTGCTCCAGCACCATCTTTGTGGCATATTTCCCTTGGTCACCTGGCTGCCCTTGAACAATTATCATATGCTGCTTAATAGGGTGGAGGAGTATCACTTTGTGTGTGTTTAATGCAGATTCCAGTTCATTAAATAACAGTTAATAATTACATAAAACATGAATGACTGTTTTTACTATTAGAATACCACTTGACAGGCAATGCTCTAAACTTGTAAGCATCCTGTGCATCACTATTATATTGTTAGACGTACTATGTGTTTGAGTTTGTGCATTTATACATAGTTTTATTATCATTTTTTATTTTACATGATTTTTATTTATTTATTTATGTTTTTTATCCACATCAAGTCGTGGATGTCTTCATTATTGTCTTTGTTATTGGTAATTTGCTTTTGCTTTTATTCTGACTGTGAATCAGTATAAATACCTTGGTTTGATGCTGGATGAACACATGACATTTAAAAAGTCTGTGTCAGATTTGATTTTGGGTTTCCCAAATATACAAGTTGTAACACTGCACCGTAGAGCTATTCAATCTTTTTTGAGAGTCCATAAATTTACTTCAGTTTTGGCCATTAGTGGAGATATGGGATCCTCCAAACATCAGACATAAATGTCAAATGCTTCGGCTTAAAAGATATTTGATTGGGACATTTTGCATGGTCATCCCTGGGCTAATCATCAGCTGAAATCATTATTTTATTGGAATGATTCGTCATTCATTTTTCATAACAGGCTACTTTGTATAATATTAAGGAGATTAGGAGTAAAATGTTTCACATGTATAGTGAGAGTGGTCTGTTAATACATGGTACAAGCAACAATTATTGACTTATTGTCTTATTGAGAATAGCTTCAGTGTAGAACCTTGTGTGAAGTATAATTCAAACAAAAGACAAAGATCCCTGTGTGCACAGGTATCTTCAGGAACATTACCAGCAGCCCTAGAGACCAGCAGGTTTAATGCCACTCCAGAGGAGGACAGACTTTATTATGTGAGCTGTGAGAAATTGAGAAAGAGGTTCATTTTTTTTTCTTTAGTCCCGTATATGATGGCATAAGGGATGCACTTTTCAACAACCTGTAATTTTGTCATAAAATGAAATATGATGAAGCAGTAATCAGTCAGTAAATCATCAATCAAACTTTATTTGTATAGCACTTTTCATATAGCAAAGTAACACAAAGTGCTTCATATAATAAAACCAATACCCCCCACACACATACACAAAAAGCAATAAAAACAGGAGCTTTGGAACAGAAGAACTGAGGAAGTGCTATTTTGAGTAAAAGACATAGACAAAAACACAGTCAATAATAAAATACAGGGATAAAAAAAAATAAAAATACTAAAAGTATATACCGTAGGGTCAGAAAGTCTGAGACCACCAGTCAGAACACCTTCACCCAGCCCCCGTCCATCGTGCAACACCACCCTCTCCACCACAAACAACGACACAGGCCCAACAATCTGAGCGGGAAGCCAAATCCCAGAACAATGCACAATGTCAGTGTCAATGTCAGTCAGTCAGTCAGTCAGTCAGTCAGTCAGTCAGTCAGTCAGTCAGTCAGTCAGTCAGTCAGTCAGTCAGTCAGTCAACCAACCAACCAACTAACCAATCAATCAATCAATTTGTATCTATGTAGGATACAATACAATAGTGCAAAATACTTTTGTAGTCATCTGTTTGTGGTCATTTTGTGTCTTATTATAGTCATTGTTTCTCTTTACAATTGGCTCTTGCAGTGGTTTTGTATTCATTTGCATCACTTAGTGGCCATTTTGTTTCTCTTTGTGGTTATTCTGTCTCCTTTGCAGTCGTTTGATTGATTTTCCAGAAATCTTTACAGTCACTTAAAACAGATTTTGCATGTGTATACCTCGCCTAATAACAATACATATGCAATACATACAATACCAATGTATGTTCTGATTTTATTGTGTCGATCAATTGTTTTTTTATATGACCAAATGGACAAGTGAGAAGTTCTGTAGATTATGCTATAGTAGTAGTTACAGAAGTTTCTGCTGATGCCTTGAAACTTGTCAGTATCAGAACCCATTTTATCCCATTGTTCAATAGAAAAGTAAATTGGGTGTGTATTTTCAACTTTAAGTGAAACTCTCAGACTCTTATTTGTACTTGACACAGACTGATGTTTGAGTCAATAATGTAAACAAAGTGTTATTGAAAACTCAGAGTTTGAAGAATGTTTAATTACTTACGTGTAGACAGCAATCAAATAAGGGGAAAGCAAGAGTGAAACTCTTTAAATGTGACCTTGATAAGGGCTGTGTTGGTGCTGGAATGTGCTGCTGCACTGTGTTGTTTTGTTTTTCACTTTAATTCCACAGTCCGTTAAAAAGGAAAAAAAGGCTTAATTTAATCTTTTCTCTGAGCTTTTTGCAATTTGACTTCGCCACATTTCCAACGAATCAAGGAATTATTTTTTTTTATGTTTTCTTGTTTTTGTGTTGCTTTTCTTATTTATCTCCTATATTCCTTCAGGGAAGACAGCAAAGTGCATACAATAAGGGCTTTACATACATAACCAAGCAAAAATATGACAATAACTGCATAATACTATAAGTAGCTTAGCTTACCACTTTGCTGACATGCAACCCCTAAACTGCTCTCCCAAATCCTCAGCTTCAACTTCAGGGCTTCTTGTGTCAAATCAAATTCAGGCATTATCAGGCAGAGGCTTGATATTAAAAGCCCGTGGGCGATGCAAGATTGGGTTTAAAAAATTGTTGCAATTAGTATGAGCAAAGTATATTTTCCAATTGGTAGTGTTTGTCTTGTAATGGAGTGCAGTGCCTAATCTTTGACTCTACCTACACTTCACTGCATCAGCACAAGGGCCTGTATTAGTGTGGGCATGTTGCTACAGGGTAAACATGAACATGAAATATGAACAATGAAGTCAAGTTAGGTTAATTAAATGTGAGGATGACATGGTGGTTTTGTAACAGGTTATCAATCACTCTATGGCACAGTGCAACAGGCTACATGGCATTCTACCTGGAACAAGTGCTTGCACATAACCAACATGATGTTGGCTAACAACTCTGTATGTGTGAAAACAAGGTCTTATACAACCCCAATTCCAAAAAAGTTGGGACGCTCTGTAAAACATTAATAAAACAGAATGTGATCATTTCCTAATCCTTTTTGAAATTCAATCCAAATGAAAACAGTACAAAGACAATATATTTAATGTCGTATCTCATCATCTTCATTGATTTTTGTAAATATATGATTATGCTGAATTTCATGCCAGCAACACACTTCAAACAAGTTGGGACAGGGGCAACAAAAGACTGGGAAAGTTGTGGAATGCTCAAAAACACCTGACTGGCACATTTCACAAGAGGTTAATTGGTAACAGGTGATAGTATCATGATTGAGTATTAAAGGGGCATCCTTAAAAGGCTCAGTCCTTCACAAGCAAGGATGGGGAGAGGTTCACCACTTTGGGAAAAACTGTGTGGGCAAATAGTCCAACAGTTTGAGAAGGTTTCTCAACACCCAACTGCAAGGAATTTGGGGATTTCGCCATCTACAGCCCATAGTATCATCAAAAGATTCAGAGAATCTGGAGAAATCTCTGCACGTAAGGGTCAAGGACGAAAACCAAAATGAAATGCTTGTGACGTCCGATCCCTCAGGCGGCACTGCATTAAAAACCATTGACAACCATGATTCTATGAAGACTATTACTACATGGGCTCGGGAACACTTTGGAAAACCATTGTCAGTAAACCATTGTCAGCCAGTGACAAGCTGCTGATTCCCCCAGGGGTTGGCGGGAAGCAAAACAAAGCTAGAATGTGAGTAAATATTGGATTACACTTCATCCGGTGGACAGAAACAAATTTGCTTTGTGTCTGGTTGAGGTGGAATTAAGTTACTGTTAAGTTACAACTTCATAAGCTAAATGATATGTCTATTGTGTTTATAACTTGTTCTGCTGCTGTTTTGAAATAAATTGAATCGACAATGTACAATAAAATTTTAATAAAAACACTAAGATAAAAGTTAACTTGACCTCTAACAGAGAAAATTATTCCATTTAATTTTGAAAATTGGATCGCCTTAAGAAATATTACCCAGCACTGACAAACCATAGGTAGCATTATGATAATGGTATACAATATGGTGTGATTCTCAACCCTGCTGTTTTTTAATTTGCTGATTTGATTGAGGCACTATAGCTCATTTGTAAATTACTGCTGTAATGTCAGCTTTAATTTCCTCCAAGGGAACTCAATCCAGTGGTCCATGAAGTCAATAGGAACTGATTGGACCTGGAGCAAAGTGCCAGGCAGAATGTGTGTGAGGCATTGGCCCAGTCACCCAGGAGTGCAGTAGCCTCTGAAAAGGCAAATTGACAAACTCAGTCCACACAATGTGGGTAATTCATTAAAGAACAACTGCAGTGTGAATGGGGAACACTGATTGTTGATGAAAATGCTGATGTAACTGTTAACTGTCAAAGGTACAAAAAGATTTGAACATTTCAGAGAGGAATATAGAACTTTTCTTTTTTCAACATTCATCTATGTCATTACTAATATTTTGCAATGCAATTTTGATGCATTGCTAGTTTTAACTAGTTATGGTATAACTAGTCTTAACTGGTTGTCCAACCCAGCATCATTACAGATTGTGAATTAGTGATGAACTGTAATCTATGGGATTAGTGTACATGTAGATTTTTGTAAATGTGAATAATTGTCCATATTATGGTGACAGTCACTGACATCAGTGTTTCATGAACAGATTTTTTATGAAAAATCCCAATCTTTCCCCAATGTTAGCCGAATTTAATCCTATAGATTACATTTTGTGACTGAAAAACTCTTTTCCTCACTTTAACCAAAGTGCTATTTCTTGCTGAAACCGCCCCTGTGACACCAACATGGTTTATAGATGTAATGTTTCATTCAGTCAAATAAACGTGGTGCAGGCATGAAAGATAGTCATGCTGAGAGTCACAAAAATGAAAATTTGTGTCCATGTACACAAATCCAGTACATTTCATGGCTATTTCACAATTGGGTTATCAGGGATTGAGATCTATTTCCACATCAGTTAATTAGTTTGGTAATAGAGAGTCAATGTATGACCACACAGTGCAGTTGGTGTCATTGACATATCTTTATGTTTCTGCTGTCAGACAACTGCACTGACTTAAAATAGTGAATTGATTGAGAGTTGCAGTGGAGAAGCAGCAGCAGTAATTACAAATGTAGGAATTTGAAAAGTAAGCCAATGACATTAACATTGTTGTGTAGTGTAGCGTGACCAAAGTGACCAAATTACCTATACTCTACGTCCAATGGCAACTATCATTTATTATTATATTAAATGTTTGTATGATCTTTCTGTTTTCTGAGTTTTTTGTTGTTGTTGTTGTTGTTGTTGTTGCTGAACCCTAACCGTACAGAGTATGTACAACAAGACTGTCTGTTCAAGAAAAACAACAGCCAGTGAGCATTCAAATGACAAAGCCCTCTAATGGCTGTAGTAATGATTATGAGAACAAAGATGACGTCAGATGTTATCGAGCAACAAAGTTAAAAAAAAAAAAAAAAAAGCTTCAACCTTTAACATAGGAGACTCCTGTTGCTGTTTTCTTTTTCAGCAATAATGTTTTGTTTTTTGTTTTTTTTAACCATTTACACAATTGTTCTCTAATCTCAACCATGCGTTCACTTCTGTAACCTTCTGTATAACAATTTGAGCCTTTGATCAGTAAAAGCATGCGTCTTAAATATCAAGATGCTGACCTTCAGTCAACCCCAACAACCAAGTGAGTGGACATGGCTTAGCTTGTTCAAAGCTTATGGCGAGTGTGGTTGGAACATTGCTGGTAATGCAAGTTGTATTTTCAGATATATCCCCATCAATGAAGAAAAATGCTTCATTTTGGGCCTAGATCCAATTTCAAGATACCATGGTGATGGGGAACTGGGAAGGCTGAAGTCCTCTTTAATTCACTTGGTCTCCATAGTTAATACGGTAAGAGAGTAAAGGATGGACAGCAACAGCTATCAGTGACACTGCTGACCACAATTAGACTAACATCCAGAGTTCCTCCTGGCTCAATAATGTCAGGTATGTGAGTTATCTCTCTTTCACAGGAGGTCGTGATGGGCAATTGAAAAAAGTCTTTCCAGGAGCTGGGAAGGATCCTTTTTTCTGCCACAGCTAATGATCCACAAGTGTAATGCAAGGACTTTATTTTGTAATATCCCACAGTGGTTTTGCAGCTAATAAGAGAGGAGATTCATCCCCGGGTGCTGTTAATCTCCAAGCAAATTCCTTTAATTGTAATGCAAATTGACTTTGTTTGTACAACGTTACTGTAAATCCTTGGTAAATGGCACTAATTCTATTAGATGATCTTAATACTTACAAGCACAGATCACTGTAAAGAGTAGCCAGGAATTAAAATTACAACAATCGCGTCAGAAATATGGACACTTCACTGACAACTTTTCAGCTTTCACAATGTTTCTCTTAGAGAAGCACATTTAAAACAGTTTTACCTTCCCAATTCCAAGATACCATGGTGATGAGGAACTGGAAAAGGACCAAGGTTGTGAATAATAAAATATGTACAGTATGATTGTTCCACCACCACATGAAAAAGCAAAGAGAGAGAAGAAGAGATAATATAAATGTCATAATAAGAAGGCGATCCAGTCTTTTCCACTGATGTGGAACCGAAATCCAGTTTCATTCCTGTTATGTCAGTACTCATTAAAGTCCATAGTCAATAAATCTGCAATAAATTTCCCCCTAATGTGTTCTTGTGACCACCAGAACACACAGAGTTGCAACATAGCAGTGAATGTGCTGAGTCTGTCAGCTGCTCTTAATAGTTATCAGGGGGAAAATCACAGGTGTCCGGCTGCAAGGAGAGAAAATGAGCACAACTGTGGAAACAAATTGGTGCTCTGGGGAGCTCTGATGCCTTCTTTTTGTTACCCAGTGTGGTGGGGACAACTTTATAATATAGTTCAGCTGCTGCGATGGAGGTTAGCCCTGCAGAGCACTGTGTAATGTTAGATTACTATGCATGTTGAGCAGCTCAGCATGTTGTCTTCACACGCCTTTGTCTGCTATTCTGTGGTTAAAAGCCTGCAGAGGTCAGACTGATATGCATCATGCTAACATAAATCCTCATGTTGACAGTCTTTACAAGATGAATAAAACATGTTGTTTATATTTCCTGTTGATTTCATGGCTTGTTGTCTACTTGGATTCATTATCCCCTGGGGACAGTAAATGGCATCATAGACAGATGTGCTGCATTCATAAGAACCTCACATAATCAACAACCATTTTTTTGTTTTTGTTTTTTTGTTTGTTTGGCGAAACCTCTGACTGTTTTTGTGAAGTTAACAAAAAAGAAGAGTCACATTACATCTCAGGGCTATAATACAATACAAATCTGATTTATACTTGAATTAATATGGGATTTTATGAGATGACAGGGCCTGAAGTAGGTCCCAGAAGAACAGGAATGTCAGTATGACATGTTGGCGATGCTTTCTAAATCCCTACTATGTAAACTAGCTTAATTATAAATCCTCTGAGGCAACATGTTATTAGCCCACAAGGTAAACTATCTGAATGCCTAAAAGCCCTAAAAAACAACAATAAAAAGCAAATTTAAGATTAGCTGTGTGAAGGAATATTCCTTCATGTAATTGTAAATGGTCACTTTAATTATATTTGCCTCATTTAATAGATGTTTCTAGCCGTTATGCTCCTCTTAATTGTCTGAGACCTCAGTGGGACTGCGGTCAGCACTTGTTTACAGTTTAAAGGGAGCAGCTTATTATAGTGTGACTACCATCTGCTGAGCTCAAGGCTGCTGAGGCCCCATCATTGACAAACACCTCTGTCTGGAGACAGAGCAGAATGCCCTTCACATTGCAGGCCAGAGTTCACCAGGCAAGTCATGTGTCAGTATACTAATCTGTACTTTTTAACAACCGTCCAATAGTAAGAAGACATTTGTATAACACACTTCATAATGTAAGCGGGACCTTATATTCGGCCGTTTTCAGGAAGACAGAGAGACCATCTTTGATCCTCCTTGATGCATCAAGCTGTAATAAATACTTCTGCTGAAGACATCTTTAGACCTCACTGCTTCGGCTCACAAGATTTCCTTCACAAGCTGATTTAGATAAACATGGTAGCTGAGAGGCACACAAAATCTGAACACCCTTACTCTCTGTGACTTTTTAAAAAAAAGGTTGTTTTTTTAATGTAACCTTGTACACACTAGAAATCAGTTAAGCAATTTTTTATCCATAGGGATCCATGGGGATTCTGTTTAATTTGAACAGTTTATATAATGGGCTATTGCATGAAGGCAGATGCTGTGTTGTTGGCATCACACACTGACACCGCAACCTCCATTTAACTTTTATTGCCTCATTTGCATGTCAGGCCTCCTGTTTAACACCTTACTGTGTGCAAGACAACACAGAAAATGAGAAAATGTGTGTTATCGACCTTGAAATATATCAATGACAAACTGAGATGAGTAAGAAATTGCAAAAAGGAGACTTCATATGCTGTGTACATAAGTTGAGTTGGCAAAATGGATATTTGATTGGAGTGGCTATTATGTGCAATATTTACAGCACATTAGCTGCACACCTTTGCATTTAATGAACAAGGTTGTTTTTTTGTGGTCTTTGTAGCTTCACTCACTGACTCTTTTTGCGATGTCCTGCTAATGAGGATGGGAATGATTAATGAGGTAAAGATCTACGGTTTTGACTGTATCTGCTGGTGTTTAGCGGAACTTAACATTACAATTACACAGAAACTACAAAAACGAAACAAAATTCATTTACCCTGTAAGGGCGCCAGTTGAATATATAGATAGAGGAAATGTGATTATTCTGACATGGTTTTGGTTTAAGTATGTTATGGGCTTGAGTTTCTAGTTTATTATCCCTTTATTCTTTTCCTGCCTGTTTTGATTGTCTTCCCTGCCCTGATATGTTTCACCTGTGTCTTGTTAACCTTCCCTTGCTTGTGTATTTAAGTCTGTGTGTTCCCCTTTGTCTTTGTCAGTTTGTTGTGTTCCATGAGTGCCTTCGTTCCTGCCTTTTTCCTTGTGCTCTTCGTACTTTTTGCCTCTAGTGTTTTGGACTTTTGGAGTGTTTCGTTTTTGGATTATGGATTTTTGCCTTTGCACATTTTGGATTTGTTTGTCTTTTGCCGGACTGTTCTTGGTTTTGACCCTTGCCTACCAAACGACCTGTGAGTTTACCATTGTCTAATAAATCAGTTAATTTAACCTGTACTGCCTCCTGCGTCTGGAGTCCAACCCCTCTCTAATGTTTTTGGCACGTACCCTGGCATATTCACTAGCTTGCTCGGAGTTGCTCCCTCCCTTACTCTCCTGGCTTCCAGCACTGTTCACCTGCCCTTCATCAGCCTCGTTAGCCTTGCCCTGTTCCCAGTGTCTCCTCAGCCTATCAGCTCTTCTTTTGTTCTCTTGTTTCTTCACCTCAGTCTCTGCCCCATCTCTCCACCTGCACTTCACCCCCTCAACGGTTTAGTTTGTATTTCAGTCAAGTCTTGAGTTCATTCTTTGTCAAGTCATCTGCTTAGTTTGCCTGTCTCAGTGTTTGAGAGTTGTTTTCTTGAATAAGTAATTATGAGAGTCATATAGATCTTTTCATCTCACTCTCACGAGTGAAAAACACAACTTTATTTCAAAAAATGTTAATCTTTTGGACAAAAGATGGACAAAAAAACCTGAATAGCTCAAAAGACTTCAGCAGACGCACTATGTATGTTCTGAAATGGTTAATATGAGAGTATTTAAAATTGTAATCATCTTTCTCCATCAGAACTCTCATGAACCACTTAAGCCGGGCTCAGACTACAGGAATTTTGGGAAGATTTAACCCTGATTCGCCCCTTCCGACAGTCGGGGGAGAAATCTACTCCAGGACCTCAGTTGATACCGATGCTCAGCCCAGATGATCTGGTAATGTGAAACGTTTACAGATCAGTCTTAAACTTCCCGAACTGCTTGTCGAGTCATCAGGGCCGCCCAGATTTATATCAAACATGTTTGATATTTAGGATTTAAAATCAGGATGATTATGTCAGTACATCAGGGGCAGACGGTGCTGCCAGGCAACATTCTAGACCATAAGGCTAATGTTAGCTAGCATATTAACTACTTTATACAGAATGTGAATCTCACCTCCAGTTACTGCTGAAGAATAGACAACCCATGTTGACCGCATTTTGCGACCATTTTCTCTTCCAGACTCGTGTAGCCTTATTTTTTTCCACAATACAGGGCAGCCGATTAGGGGAGAGGGGTCTTTCTGGGGACCAGCCTCCAGGGGGGCCCAATGGAGGCCTTCACTAATCATGGTCATCTTTTTGGAATATAAATATTCCAAAAAGGTTTTATTTTGAACCAAAATAATCACCGTTACTTATTAAAACAATAAAAATACACTTTTTATTTATTATTTTAGTAGAATGTAGCCGGTTTTCCACTCGTTAAAATGGTATGAATCTTTTTTTTCTTTTTTTTTTTGTGGAACATAAAGGTGTAGCGTGAACAGCTGGCCAAATAACCTGAGAAATTGACTGATCTAACTGCTGGATAATGTTGGAGTTGATATTTTTGCTATGACAGCACCTGCACATGAATTGGGATGCCAAAAAATAAAGGAGAAGAAAAAGAGCGAGCTGGAAAGGGCTTTAGATCCAAGTAATAACGTAATGACCAACTTCAGTCAGCTCAGAAAGCTGCTTTCAGCCAGGCTGAAGAGATAAGAGACAGCCAGGATGGTAGTGTTAGAGCAAACCAGCCACGAGGTAGTGTCAATGAATGTCAGTGAAGGAGCCACCACCACCACCTGTGAGGTGGGGAAAGGTCCATTCACTGGACCTTTTCAGGGGCCTAGTCATTTCTGTGGGCGGCCCTACCTCAATGTAAAGCGTTACTACAGCAACTTGTTGCACCATGTTGATTTTGTTTGCATCTGCTTCCCCATGAGATCAGATGATATCACGTGAGGTGGTGCGTTGCTTCCTCTGGAACGATAACCTTAACAAATATCCTGTAGTGTGGCATGTTAGAGATTAAAGAGAAGATGACATCTGAAGATTCTTCTCGTTTGTGTTATGCAACACGATTTCAAAATCTGTTTTAAAACTTTTATTTTTACAGATTTTTTAAACTGATTTTAAAACTCCTGTAGTCTGAGTCTTTATTCTCACAAAAATAAAAAACAAACAAAACAATTCAAAACAAGAATATCAAAACCTGCAGCAGGGTTTTCTGTAGCAACACATTCTTGTCCTACTTTAGTACCCCTATCCCCAAGAATGTTCAGTATCAGTATATCAACAGTACTGCTAATCCTTTTAAAGGGCCCTACTTAAACAATCTAAAGCGGATGGTCCATGGCACAAGTGCATTTAAGTTGTGTCCATCTCCATTTTGCGAGTTAAACGGGCACATAATCTTGGCGCAAAGTAGATTGCAAGGCGCAAAGGGTTTATATTTAGTCCCCTAAATTAAACAGCAGCACTGGCCGGTGGACCCTCTGCCATCTCCTAATCCTCTGTCCCATCAACAACTCTCATTTGATTGCATATGAATAAATGCACCTATCTTTAACTGAGGAGGAGGGCTGCTGTGGGTCCCTGTGTGCGTTATATATAGTATTATGCCAGTGACGAACCGTCACTATTAGAGCTGGGACTTCAGCTCAGCCAAAACTTAGCCAGACACACCCTGTCACATGTTAAGCCCAGTAGAGGGCAGCAAACACCACATAATGACAGCAGAATAAGTTTTTTTCTGTATGAGACTTCTTAAACTTGTATTAGATAATTGCCATTTACTCCGTTAAT
>JBBPCS010014798.1:0-27855 GCA_037974645.1 Hollardia meadi | reverse complement strand
ACACACACACACACACACACACACACACACACACACACACACACACACACACACACACACACACACACTGAGAAACACACACTGAGAAACACAGTGGCAAATTTCAGCTGGTTCTCTCTAGGCCTCTCCTTTCCTCTTTATCTTCCTCTGCTCGTTGGTGAATTTGAATTTGAATGTGCTGCTGCTTACCGGCGAGATTACTAGGCTGAGGGTGGAGTGTGATCACACAATGCAGTAGTGTTCACTCTGCCCGTTTGCTAATCCTCCTCCTCGAATGCCACCACACTCCAATGGAACAAATACAGCTGCAATTAGTGGAGAGTCTTTTTTTTTTAATATACCAAAATAATAATACTAGTATAATAATAATCATATTTTTTGACCAACACACTAAAGAACTAAAGATATTTGATTTATTCTGACATGTTTGAAAAGCTGGAACCAGCAAATGTCTGATATACTTTTTTTTTTTTTTTACTCATACTTGATGACCTTTTTGATAATATCTTTTCTGAACATCCCTCTAAAGCATGGGATAGGAGGAGAAAAGTAACATATACATTCCTGACTCTATTCTATGTGGACTGCAGACTATTGGTTTATGAAATCGATCAAATATACAGTGTTTGGTACTCAGGGACGCTGATGTGGTTTAGTTTGGATTTGTGGGTTGTGTCTTGTGCTTGGAGGGATGCGTTTGTGGAGTCTGTCGTGTTTTTATACTGTGGGGTGCAATAAAAACACGACAAATGGGGCGGTTTATGTTTATGGTTGGATGATGCTTGTGTTTATGTTCGGATGTAGTTGATGTATTGTGCTTTTAGATAGTGCAAGACAAGCTAACGCGCCGGAATGTTTGTTCTGTTGTTCAGCTTATGTGTCTGAATAATTCCATGAGGGATGGGTCATGTAAATGAGGAGACATGAAAATAAATATATATAAATTAATAAATTATTCATTTATTTACTTGTTAAGACACATGAATAATTGATCAAGTATGAACTATTTCCATTGATTAATTTGTGTTCGGCTGAGCACTAGATGTAGACAAGGATGGGTTATAGCTTTCATTCACAAATAATTTGACATAATTGTAAATTAATTGTGAATTGTGCAACATCTGGTGGTATATATTTGAAGTTATTTTTCATTCAAATAATAGAAAAATAATGCTAATGCTAAATAATCAGGAATTCTAGAGAGACAATCTAACTACAGAAATGTATTTAAATTAAATGTGACATTTCCCCAGCCTGCGTTCGACTAGCCCCTCACACCGAGCCTTGCACATGCTGAACTCCCCCTTCAGGGGGCAGCGACATTCTCCTCCACAGCTGTGCCCTCATCAACATGCTGCTGAAGCCCAGAGCGCCTCTCGCTGTGCCCAACGTAAGGGGAGTCGTGGCTTACAGTGTTGAATTCATTAACCTTTTCGCCACTCCCATTGAGCGCGCGTGGCAGCCTTTGGAAATAACCCCTTAGCACTGTAAACTGTTTAGTGACGGGGCTGCGGACGGAAAGAAAAGGGGCAGGACCTCATTTGTTCTTATCCAAAAAAATGTCATCTCACATCAGATGGTTAGTTATTCAGCGATGCAAGGCGTGCTCGTGGGTGTGATGCACAATCATAGGATATCCGCGGGTTGACACGGTATGCTATCGGACAGGCGGTAAATTTGGGATCGAACTTATAATTGTCTCACTTGAGAGCGTCTGATGGGCTTTCTGCACCTGTGAGGGAGCTTTCACTGTTTGTTTGTGTCACTGTGACCAGTGTAATACGGCATCAGAAGGAAGATCCAACCACTATACTGAATCCTTAACCATGCAAAGTGGTTTTAAATGGTGGACAACCACCATGCATAATTATGTTTATCCTTATATCCATTCTTTATGCGTATTTTAGGATCCTTTGCTTTAAACTTGGTGTCATACACCTTTAATTGCCTACTCGAAGAGAAGCGAGCTTTCATTCAAGGTAAAAAGGATTAAAATTTGTAAATCTATGGCTTTAAAATCTTATAATGTGGACTTTTGTGGCACTGCATTGTCCATCTCCTCTTTTTATTGTCTTACAGACTCGCTACATCATTAGGTGCCCAGAGGCCGATGTGGAGAACAGAAGTTTTCATGAAAAATCAAGATGCACTGCAGCACAAATATTACATTAAAAGATGACAAAACACAGCTTCAGTGTAAAACAGAGTCCGTGTGAATCAGTCCTGCGGGCGCTTAAGTCTGCCGGAGAATTAGAGGGAGACGGCCCCGAGATCAAGAAGAATTAAGTGCGTCTCCTGTGAAAGGAGAGCAGTACAGGAGACAGTTAGGGAGAAATGAGGATCAAAAAAATGACAAGGGAGGTGGGAGGTGTAGGACTCTGAGTTTGAGCTGAGAAAGCTACAGAGGCCAGCAGGAGAACTAATGGAGAGGAACTGGTGCGAATGGGAAGGATTTAATGAGTAAGAAAGGGAAGAGGGAGAGATGATGGTGAAGTCGAGCGTGGAAAGGGCCAACTCGTCAGCATAGTTTTTATACTGCCTCTGGTGTTTCCTCACTTAGGGGCCATCCATGGCCGTGACTATGGCCGTGCTGTTGTGGAGGTCGTTCTGGCTCGGGTGGTTGGGGGAGTCCGGACCGCAGCCCTATGGTTGTGGTGTTGGCTCCCCCGTCTGCTTGGGTTTGTCAGGGTTTCAGTTTCAGTGTGTTATTTTCCTGTGTTTGGGTTTTGAGTTTGTAGTTTAGATTTGTTAGTTACTTCCTATGTTATCGTGTGAGTTTCGAGTTTATTTCCTCTTGTATCTTGTCTCTGCTTTACACTTCCCCCCTTTGTTCTTTTCCCTCCTCATTGATTGTCTGCCCCGCCCTGATTAGTTTCACCTGTTCCTCGTTAACCTGCCCTTTAAAGTCTGTGAGTTTCCTTTAGTCCTTGTCAGTTCATTGTGCGTGTTACCATGTGCACCGCCGTTCCTGCCTGTCTTTCTTGTGCTCTTCGTTTGTTTTTGCCTCTATGTTTTGGACTCCGTTTGTTTTTTTGATTTTTGAATTTTACCCTTGCCCATTTTTGGATTTGTTTACCTGTTGTTGGACTGCTATTGGTACTGGGGGGGGGACTTGATTCATCGCCAGAGCTACGACTAAGTTTTCTCCTTGGGAAAGATTGGGAAATACATGTATTCACTTTATTTTCGACAGTTAAAAAACAAAGGATTGATACAACTCTGTTCTTTGAATATAAAGCTAAAGCCAGGAGTCAGTTAGCTTAGCTTAGCTTAAAGACTGGTAGCAAAGGGGAAACTGCTGGAGTCGCTGCTGCTGGTCAAGAAATAACAAATTGTTGCTTTCACATCTTGGTTTTCGTACATATTATCTAGGCTAGCTGTTTCCCAAATTTAAGCTAATTTGCGTCTGGATGTAGCTTCATATTTAATAGACATTAATACATGTAATGTCTATGTTTTCATCTAACTATTGGACAGAAAACAAATGTGTGTATTTCCCAAAATGTTAAACTATTCCTTGAAATTGGCAGGAACCAATAAGCTGTTTTTATTTATATACCTTTAAGTCGTACAACATGGGCGACAGTTTATCCTACAAACTCTACAAACATTAGCTATGAGATAGCTAGCAACGGGCGTGTATGCATGTGTGTTCCAGCCTCTGACTGAACTCAGAACTCACCAGAAACTCACAGGGACCCGTCTTGATATAAAAGGTAGAAAGGATATTATTTTATCGGTAGGTGCAGAGAGGATGGAAGAGCAAGGGCAATTTTAAAACAATAACTCATTAATCCAAATCCAATCCATCTCATCACTTTTAAAACTTCTTTTTTTTTAAAATCTCTTGGACAACAGGAACTATTTAAAGCAAGCTTCTTGACTGATAGGTCAACCCCACCCTTAATTGGTTGAGAATCACCATCCACCATCACTGTGGGAGTCTTGTCAGGGAGATCCTGATCTCTTTTCAGCACTCAGCCAATCACACATACACAGACACCTATTAGTAACACACTCCTACTGTATTTCAAAGGAACAAAATAAAAACATCCTTCTTGAAGCCCTTGTTTTCATTTTGTTGGTCCAGAGCTGCTCTCTGTCTCGGTGACAGTGGGCATCACCAGCAGCCCTTTGCGTCTGGAAAAGTGTTCTGGGTACTTTGTGGGCAGATCAATCCAACATAAACTGTGTCATTAACAGGAGGGTTGTTGAACTAAACTGCAAAGCCACAACAAGCATTACCACGCTCTTGTGCAATTACAATAGAAGAGACTTTAACACGATGGCTATCAGCAATGAGCGTCTGATGAATGCGGTGCCCTCAGGCATGCTGCAGTAGATGTGGACTGTGGTAAAACTCATTGGGAGGCAGCTAACGTAGTCACTAATCACCCCCAGAGATGCTGCTTGCGTGCACGTGTGTCAGAGTATTTGTGTGTGTGAAATCACTTAGGGCCAACAAGTAGACATTCCATATTAATTGCGTTCCTGGGAAGAAGTGTTCGCTGAGCCGTAGGCCGGTGGACTTAAAGCACAATTAATGTGATCCGCACTAGCAGGTCCTGGCCGACATTCCGTTTTCTCTCAATCAGCCGACCGACACTTTATCTGTCCCGTGTCCACTAATCTAATCAGCTGGGTGATTGCTCTTTCTCCCTGTTCAGCTCCAGTGAGTGATATTTAAAAAAAAAAGACTTCACAGCCGACACAGAGATAAATCAAGCTCTGTGTCCTCAAAGGAGTCTCACCGTTGTCTTGAAATGCGGGATGTATGCCGAGGGCGTGCTACCCACTAACCTGTCATATTACACACTAAGTATATGTATCGTTAGAGGACACTTTGAACATAGAGTGTAAGAGCGTGTGCTTAACAACACAAAAAATGTATTGGTTTTATAGAGCCTCACTAGTTTCAGTGCTACTCAGCGACCTCAGTGCTTTGAAATTGCAGCTGATGAGAAAGGAGAAATATAATTTGGCTTGAAATAGGCATGCTGTATTTCACAGACAATTAGCTGTGTAGCCACCAAACTGGACTTTCTCCAGTTTCACAGTGCGAGTCAAAGAGTCACACAGAACTTGTTTGGCCCGGACAAATTAAATCTTCTTGTAGCTAGGCAGCTGTGAAATTAATACTAAAAAGGCCCTCTTGAAAAGTCCATTAAAGTGTCCTTCAGAGAATACACTGAAAGAAGTGGGGTGGTGAAACTTGGCTACCAGTTGCACTATTTGGTAGGCCTACGAATTACATGTACTCACCTTACTGTCATTTTTTTGTGTACTTGTACTAGCATTTTTTTAAAATCAGTAATTGTACTTTTACTTAAGTACTTTCTGTAACAAGTATTCACTACATTTCAAGGTGAATCCGTCACTGAGTTTAAACAATAATGTCCAAAAATTAGGGGTGACATCATTAAAGTTTGAGGTTATGTTGCTGAACCTCAGCGTAGTCAAAAAGTGGCCGCATCTTCCTCAATCACTGAGCACGCTGAGTGACACAAATCAAACACGCCCCGATGTTACGTGATTAAGAGGTCACGCCGGTTTGGAGAAATGCTAAAAGCTAAAATGCTCACGGTGGATCCTCAGCTGTGATTTCTAAATTTGCTACATTGCTTATGAACTTCTACCTTCAGTGAGGTGTGTGAGGACTTTCTGCTCTTTCTGTTTCTGTCAAAGCTGTGACAGCAGAGCCTCTAAATGGACTGGTTATAGTGGGACAGAGAGGCTAAATGGACTGGTTATAGTGGGAGAGTGGTCTGGTTATTTTATGCACTGGGAATCGGCAAGCAAAGAAGTTGAACCAAGAGCAGATTGAGGGTGGACAAGGCCCGCCCCTCCCCCCAACATAATTTCCAACGCAGTAGCGTTTACTCAGAGTTTATTTTAACAGACTTACTTTTTACTTGTATTTAAATACATTTTCAGTCTATTACATTTAATGGTACTTGAGTGAAATGTGTGTAAAGTAACAGTTTTTTTTTCTTTTACTTGAGTATAATATTCTAGTACTTTTTACATGTCTGACAGTTGATTATCTACTCTCTGTCAAGTGTGTCCATAAAACCCACATGGTGTGACTCTATCACTCACTTAGCTTACATTTGCTACTCACATAAACCTGAATGAAAAGAGTACACTTCAACCAACATTAAATTGCCAAAGAGGAGAAATTCACATTGTTTAAAAAAAATTTAAAATTTTTTTTTCCTGTAGATGGAAACCATCTTATCATACATGAATTTTAATATCCTAGCTAATGTCGCACTACACTACATGTATGATGTAAATAATGTATATTGTCTTGCGCCGAGGTTTGCCGAGCAAGCAAACAACTCCACAATGGAAAAGTGCACTGCTAATGTAATTTTGCAAATTACGTAATTGGCTAATTATAATAAGCTTTATTACATTTTGTCTAATGCCTCCAGGCTTGGAAGCTGGAGAAAGCATTTACAGTAAAACATGTTTTTTGTTCCTTTCAAAATCACCAAAACATTTAAAAATATATATTAACAATACATTTAAAAACCACTTAAATGTAATATTTGGCTGCAAAAATGGGATGACTTTTGGTATAACAGTTTGACTGTTATTTTTTTTAATGTGATTCAATGTTGAAGTAACTGCCAAATCCTATATGTTTTATTTAAAGCAGAGCCTTTGTTTTGACAGTATTCATAGCTCCCCTGTTCTGCTTTTTATCCACAAACTTACTTTCTGAAGCTTTAAAAGGAAAATCATTTCAGATCCATCCAAAACAAACCCTCATGGATTCGCATTGCGCTGTCTTGTGGGACATCAGTATCTCCTTTGTTAATCGGCTGGTAAAGCTGACCACCCTCGCCTGCTCCTGCCTGCTCCTTAAAACACCAGGGACTCATTCATGAAAAATTGATCTCTTCTCATGGAGCATTTACCAGGGCTCTGAGTTCAAGCCCTCTGCATTGTGCAAACACTAAGTCCGGGCCCCACGAGGGAGGAAGGAGGGAGCACATGGAGGAGGGTAAGAAGAGACAGATACATAAGGTGTTCTGAGGTGAGGCATTAAATCAGTCTTGAGAACATTATTCTTTCAGTTAACGGAATAAAACTAAAAGGGGTTTTGCATCCAGGGACAGTCAGGTGGTTGAATGTGAGAAGAGTTGTGTTCTCCAACCGTTCGAAGGAAGATTCAATTGTTGAGAGGGGAATGAGACATGGGACAACAAAAGCGCTGCACAACAATCGCCGGGGCACCTGCTTGATAGACCCTGTTTAGCCACGGGCCTGCACACATACTTTGTTGACAATTATCTGCAGTCCTATCCCTCCTGCAACCATCCTCCTACCCTCACACACACACACACAGTGGGACAATACATTCTCGCTTGAAGCAGGAACGTGTTGTGCCACTGTCAGGTGAGCAAAGAAAGAAAAATCAGCCGAGATATGGAGATGTCAACATGCAGAGTCTCAAAGAATAATTTTGCTGTGCGCCTCAGCTGTTTGTTTGTTGCTGATACTGTTTCGCTTCAATGAAAGATACTGTTTCGCGTCAATGAAAATATTGTCATTACAATGTTTCTGGAAGCCAAGTCAAAATGCTAACTTTCTATGTCTAGAAATATAGTATATAGTAAAGTATAGTATAGTATAGTAAGAATATAGTACATCTGGCTCCCTGAGGCTGAGTCAGCTACTAGGATCGCAAGCCGAATGGCTAACTGAGCTAACTGGCTAAAGGCAGCTACAGTTAGCCACAGTTAGCAGGTACTCTAGCGACAAGTAAAGCTATCTGTCCATCAGGAAACTCTTTTATACCCATAAAGTTGCTTTTTTTGTACGTGAGGCCTGACCCCCAGAAACACAAATTCAAGAAAGTATTTAATTGGGTGCAAAATTAGAATACGTCCCAGACGGAAGGATGAGTCATCAACATTTTAAAAAATTGTTTTCCAGGAAATGACAAACCTACAAATACCTACAAAACAAAGCTTTTGTCATTTTTTGGCCGTATACTGGTGTAGAGGTGACGATCGGTGCAATGCATGTGATGAAAAAAAGCTATTTTGATTTCATTTGATTTTCAATTTAGGTTTCTGTACTTGAGTAAGATTTTCTCTTTTCTTTTTGTCACAGTAAAACTTCTCTTCCATATTGGATTATCATTAAACCCTGATACACAATACATAATGCCAACAGATTACCAAAGATAAACCCTTCATAGATTCAAAGTTCCCAGATTTGTAGAATGGAACAAGTTTCTTCTGGTTAGAGACATTTTGGCACAATCAGTCGCGAACCTGAGCCACAGCGATTCATGTTAAGAGGAGATTTGCTGGCAGCCTCTCCAGAAGCATCTGTCAGATCATCTCTAGATTTGACCATTTAAGTTCCAGACGGGACTGGATTAGAGACAAAATACCTCACTTTACGCCAATCGCAACAAAGCATTTTCTGTGATAGAAGTTACAGTTCTGAGGCCTCAGTTCAGGTTGTACACAAACCTTTTTCTGAAGATGCTATCCAACACCGAAGCCAGTCTGCCTGAGACTACCAGCGGGAGAGAATTGGTGAGGATGTAATATTTGTCAACTTAAACATTTTACCCAAATTACAGAAATTTTGCAGGCTGCAAATCACACAACCTGTCTGCATTTCCTTATTATGATGGAAGCTCTGCATTTGTTTCCTTCCTGCTCTGGCTATCTTGTTGGCATTGACATTCATTACAGCGCGATAAACCAATTTCTTCTTTCAAATTGTCCTTCCACAAAAAGGAAACAACCATCACTCTGAGGCGTTTTAATAACGTTTTTCTGTCTCTTTGGACAAGCAACACAATGCTTTGCAATCTTTGATAATTGTTTTAATTAAAACGGATGTCCATTCAATTGTTAGTTGTTTTCCGATCAATAAAAACATGATCCCAATGTGAATGGAATGGTAAATAGACTGTATTTAGAGTTCTCCTAGTCTACCGTCCACTCACAGCGCTTTAAGCACATGCCACATTCACCCATTCACATTCATACTCTGATGACAGAGGCAGTCAGGCAACGTGCCAAGCTACTCATCAGAAATGATACAGCGCTTTTTATCTAAAGCATCCCACGGTGTTTCTATGCTTCAAAGACACACTAATACACCGATGGCACAGCAATTTTGGATTCTGTATGTTGCCCGAGGACACCTCGACATGCAGGCTGGAGGAGCCAGGGATCAAACTGCACAACCTCATTAGTGAGTTTCATCCCTCTCTCTTGGGAATATTGTCCTCAAACTCACCCATTTTGATTTCATGCAATTCGTGTAATTTGATGGCTTCCTCTCTTTTTAGTGATGTAGTGCGAAAAAAAAAGGTAATCATTATTTAAAAAAGGAATTACGTGTCACAATTATGGGAATGGTAATCTTTTTTATTTTGATTGCTCGATTTAAGGGGAAATAGACACATTTCCTCCCCCTAGTGTTTCCATGTGGTACTTACTGATCTAGAAGAAGAATATCGGTTTTGGACCCGCTCAAGTCCCAGTGGTTAGGGTAAACGATCGATGGGGGTACGGATTTTGACACAACATCAGAGCGCTTTCATCGAGAGATTGCCTGTCTGTTTGATCGTTTTACCTCGGCTTCTAGTTCTTTTTCTTTGGCAGGGTAGAGTTTCCACTTGTTATTCCATTTGTTCCACTGTTACCTGGGGATAGAGACCGAGGAGAACAATGACTCTTCCTGTTTTGGTTCTGCTGACGTGCTTCCCTTGTGCCATAAATCGAGCCTTAATTTTCCTGTGAAAAACCCAGCCTGGTGAATAGCATAGTGAAAGCGAGGCTTATAGGGAGCCCATCTAAATGCAGATGGTGTCATTTTTCTTTAGTCATCACCGTGTGCATATGTACTAAATAAGGATAAGATAAAGCAAAAAAATTTCCACTTTAATTATGTATATTTTATACATGTTACCAGTGTCCCTGGCAACTTTTTACACTGGCACGGTTCAGTGACTGTATTTAAATCAGTTTGGCAACTTGTAGCCTACCTATTTCGTGAAACCACTTTAAATACATTGTTTCAATAGTTGACACATCAAAATTTATAATATAGCAACTTAGCTAATAGCTATTATTAGGCGAAAAGTGGCAGAATCGTCTTTGGTCTCTCCTACATAGACACACTAAGGCCAATGCCTTTGTTGGTGACTGTGTGTGTGTGAGTGAGTATGAACAAATAGATGTGTCTGTGTCAGTGTGTATGAGTATGCACCTCTGTCTGATTGCGTGCGTGGGTGTGTGCTGACAAATGTACATATGCTTGTGTGGGTGCCAGCGTATATTGAATGTCGTAAAGGCTACAATAAAAGCTCTGGGGCTCGGGGACTCATATATCAGCAGTGAAGCTCTTTGCTTTCACCGCTGCGGTTAGCTCCTTTCCCCACAGAGACCAGCGTTCACCGCTGCATCACAAAACCCACAGAGGGCACGTCTGCGTCTACAATTTCTGTGTTTCTTATGGGAAAACAACCCCAATGAAATATGACAGCCTCGGATTAAGTTGTCATGTATATCCGAGGGTGTAGCCTAGCTGAATGGGCTCGAGGAGGGAGGGTGTTTTCTCTGCTCAATAAGAAATCAATTCTCAATTCTCTGCCTCATTTGTTGCTTGTGGCAAACTCCCGAGAAGCCGTGAAATCCTATTTAATAATCAAGCATGAAAAGCTGTGGATAATAGACTATTATGAGATGCGATTGCGGAAGGGAAGATAAGCTTATACTGTAATTGAAATATCATCAACATCGTATGTACTTAAGGACCACCACGGTAAGATTAGTCACACAGAGATCTCATCTCAGACAGGAAATGATAGAGCGAAATTCATCCACTTGTTCGACTATGTGTGTTGTGCTAAATCATTCATTCTACCGTTCATATTATGTGCTGTTACGCCCCAACTTTAGGTGGCCTTATGGGGTGAACAATATTCCACCACTGACCCAAATCAAACACCGACAAACACCTTCAAAATGACCCAATCCATGGGATTTATTAACATAAAGAAACACCAATGACATTTACAAAAAATGACGCCCCTTTTATTTCTTAAAATCAGAGCTAGATGACAAACTGTTGTGGAACCAGTTAGTACATCTGATTTCCAAAATGTTTGCCACTTGCCTCCAGTGATATCTGCATATTGTTCGTCTCAAAGTTACAAAAAATAAATCAAAGCTATATTGTTTTCTAACAATGGATCGGATGATATGCATAATGTTTGAGTGGACACTTTTAGGGATGAACCCAGTGACTAAGTGAATAAGCAGTGTTCTGAAGTTTCGTGCACATGGGAGAAGTTCGCCTTGAAGGTTTTCTTCTTGAAAAGTCTTTGTGACACGTGTTTCACGATGTGAAAGGGTCTGTTTTTAATCCAAACCGTGATGTTTTCCTAAACATAAAGTATTTTTGTTGCCTAAACCCTAACTAAAAAAATGCCAAATAATCCCGGATTGCAGATTCTCAAACGTGAGGTTTTGCTGTTTTTGTCAGCCTTATTGTAAATGTTTGGTTTTTGGACCACTGGTTGCACAACGAAGACGTCATCTTTGGCTCTAGGAACTTGTGATGAGGAGGACCACGAGGACCTTTTTTGCTGTGCGGTGCAGTGCTAGCAACGGAACCACCATGGCGTCATTTCAATATTTTGTGACATTTTCCAAAACATCATTTGATTAATTGAGAAAAATTGGTGGATCAATTGATAATGAAAATCGTTATTAAGTGCAGCCCGACTTTATTGACAGGTTTCACACATTCAGATGTCACTCAGCTCCAACAACAAATGTTTGGCCTTGTGAATGTTTTGTTTATCAGTCCGTCTGGTTGCATTTTCACTATTCATTAAGTGTGTTTGTTCTTCTTGTACACTTTTGTACAGTTTTGGTTACAGACTCTCTCTCTCCACCTCCCTACACTCGCATTTTGAGCATAATTTATTTGCCAAAAAATGCACAATAAATACTTTTTTTCCCCCCAAATTTTCTACAGATATTGCAATAATATCATTGCTGTAAATTCTTTAGGCCACGATAATTGTGTAGTGAAAATCTGACATCGTGACAGCCCTAATACAGATGACATCAATAACACTACAGCCAGGTATTTCTACATTTTATGATGTTGCTTTCTGTTCATTATTGATTTCTTTATAAAATAAGTCATTCAGTATCAGTAGCTGTGAATCCCCTCACAAAAGAGACAGATTTGGGCAAATAATCCTTGTAATATTTGTGTTATGGAGCCTGTTTAGCCTGTTTAGCATGAAAGCAGCATGCACAGCAGCACAAAATGCTCTCAGGCCAATTAAATTAATAATGAGCTATGACTCATTCTTAAACCAGTGTGCACAAAATAGATTAGATGTAGAGATTTTTGCTGAATGATTAATACATGATTTATAAGTGTAGGGTGAAAACAGAGAGCAGTGGTTACATAATAAAAATAATAATGGAATGGAAGCGCAGCTGCACAAAATGCTGCGCATGTTGTGACATTTTTATGGTTTACTTAAATATTTTATACCCCAAATGTTAAGTTCATGCACTGCGACAAAGTGTCACATTGGCATTGGACCCAGCTGGTCAGAGGTCAGGTCCTTCACAGACTTCCCCTTCAGTGCTCGACCATCTGCTAAAACCTTGTGGTTGAGGTTTTCTGTGTGGAGCTACTTAATTTCCCTCTCCAGTTGATTTTTATTTACCTCTCGGTGCTCACATCTCCTCGTCTATCTGATCAGTGAATCGTTTGGAGCCTTGTTGAGCTTGTTGGACGACTGTCGATCTTTCACTTTCTGTCAGTGCCCTTCTCTAGATTCCTCAGGTTTCTCAGTGGCAATGCAGCGTCATTTGTACGACACATTTCAGACACAAGATATTTAGACGTGAAGAAGTGGCAGACTAGATGAGAAACACTTGTGCAGATCTAAAAACAAACTTTGATATACAGTTACAGTAAATGCTGTTGAGGCCAGTCACAGATCTCCGGAAAGTTTGTGAGAGTTATTTGCAGCTCCACCATGTCTGGATTTATTATTGAGAACATCAAGCATCCTAAGAGGTATATGTACAGTTTTGTAGTCAGTGACATGAGGGTGTTTCTAATTCGGTAACTGATGCTTCAGTAGTGGAACAACAAGTTTAAGAGTCATTTTTCTTTCATTTTCTTTCTTTTTTTTCTTTTGCTTTTATATTGCCTTTAGTAAGGCTTAGGATGGATTTGACCATCCAAAAAAAGAAATATCACAAAAGTTATTTTTATCTTCAGGAACTCAGACCTCTGTTTGCACCACTAAAGTGGTTTTGTACCCTTTGTTAAAAGTTTAAGACCTTTATTATTTTAGCTCATATTACTCTCACAAGATGCATCTTCTTCTTCTTGGTGCGCTAAAAATATTAGTACTGGTTGATTTCTGTGTGTCTGGGTTAATAATATAAATAATAATCTGTAGTGTACTGTGTGCACTGTACCTGATGGGAGCTTGGAAATTACAGGCTAAATATAAAATGTCCAGGGGATAGATAATTCAGTATGTAAAAAAGGGAGGGGGGGATCAATGCAGGAGCAGCAGGAAAACGCTTCCATCTGGCCTTGATTACCCAGGCAATGCACAGTGTTTGCACTTTACTTACATGCACTTATTTGCATAAATCAAAGTATGACTTTCTTTCTTTTATGCCAGTCTACAAACTGGGGTCAGTGGGTGGAAAGAGAAGATAAAACACAAAGCACATACGACAGCCGGGACAGTGTGCGCATCATAACTGATTTATGACTGACTTAAAGCCAGATGATGTCACTTTCTTTGGAAAAAGAAATAACACAGTTCTATCCATAATCCGTAAAACATGCTCTCATTTGCCTGTTCTGTTTGTCACGTCATATCAATAACTCTCCTGTTATTGCAGCATCTGTTTTCTGTTGTTCTCCTCACCTGAGCTTCCCCGCCCTCCTCCACACCTGTGTCACCTGATGCACCTCATCAGCCCCCCATTACAACCAGTATAGCGGATAAGTTGCATTAATTCTGTGCCAAGTCATCCAGCGCAACCCCACGTATCGCTTCCAGACATCTGATTACCTGCCTGCCTGAACTGCCTTTGGATTCCTCTGACTGTCCCTCTCTTCAGCTTTGGTTGCCCGTGATACACCTTTTGAATTCAAGTTACAGCCAATCTCCTCATCGAATCTAGATTACTTACTTAAATATTCAGCACAGTTATAGAGGGGTTAAACACGTAAGCGCAGATATTTGTGCTTGTTTCCACCTTTGTGTACTGTGTCTGTCCATTAAAAAGTGTGCGAGGGTGTTCGCAGTAAAAAGCCCTGAATCATTACTGTACAAGACACTTCTTTTTCATCCAGTTTCGACCCGTTAGTCATTGATAACGTGGTCGATTTGCAGTCTAACAACATTAATTATAATATAAAGCTCATTCCTTTGTGAGCTCTTTGTGACAACAAATAATGTAGATACACACAATTCGATTTTCATCGAATTTGCTTTTTTTTGTGTGACCTGGTGATGCAGAATGACAAATGTCAAAACTGTCCCATTAACAGGCTACCGGTCAGTCTGTATAACTTCATGTTTACTCCTCTTGGTTTGTTTGTAAGAAGTCAGTATGAACAGGAACTAAAATGCAACAATGTATCATTTCCCCCCCCTTGGTTCAGACCAAAAGAACCGAACTCTAGGTGTAAATACACTGTAAGATCTGCACAATGATCTTAACTGTGTCTGGACCTGGGAAATGAGTTCACCACTGAGCTGTTTACACTCCAGCCTTGAAACACAACCATTTAGGATCTGAATAAATAAACCAAACACTGGAATACTGTTGGCTGCCGTTGCTGGCGGACATTTGTGGTGAAGTACAGGCGGAGAGGCGGGAGGAGATCTCTGATGTTTAAGTGTCAGTAAAGTCAAAGGATGACAGTTGAAATGCTCCCCCTTGTCTCGCCTCTCGTCTCCATTTCTAAATCAATCATGCCCACAGCATCTTGTTTGGCTCTGCCTGTCAATATGTCTCATCAACATCTCTCTCTCTCTCTCCAGACAGATAATTAATAAGAGTTTTCCTCGGTACAGATCTCAAAATGCATCTGCACAAGCTCTCGGCATGTCTTTAGGGCTCGGAACTCCCTGCAACTTTCCCCAGCAGCTACACTTTTGTACCATTTTTCCATGGCAGCTTTCATTACCATGAGTTCATCTCTATATTAAGTTCACTCAACCCTCAGCGGCACATTCTCAGCTCATAAAGTGCTATCCAGGAAAAAAAAAAAAAAGACCACATGTGGTCCAACATGGTACCTCTGACTCAAACTAAACTTATGTTCTCGGGTAGTTCGCTGCAGTTTGCACTGTATTTGTAACACAAAAAAAAAAATACTTATGACGAGCTATAAAAATCCGTCTAAAAATATTTTGTTTCATTACAGACAAAGTTTAAACAATGCCGTCCCGTAGAGCTGGCAAATTGGCTCCCTAGACATTTCCTCTTTGAAGAGACTGGAATCCAACAAGTCCTGGCTGCTCATTTTTAGGTCAGACATGCTCAAAAAGCAAAATACAGCAATATACGAATCCTGAACACACTGTCAAATGCAGCAGTGAGGCTTGTTTACGCTGTTGTTTGAATTGTTAATAGGTGCATTGTGGGCTATTGTCACTGTATTAGCTTTGATGGTGAAGCAAGGAGTGCTATGTGTCTCAGCCTGCGCCGCGCTCGCAGAACAAGGAGTCGATGTTTAGGGATGGGTAGGAGAAGAGAAACAGCTGGCTCGTTATTCACTCTGACAGTGGAAGACAGAAATAGAGAATCAAAGATGGAGAGAGAAAGAACAGAGGAGAGGAGAGAGAGTGTTTTGAGGCATTATCCTTGGAAGTGTTTCCATGTAATGTCACAAGTTATTGTCTTCATGGTGCTCAAAACCCAGTACCACAAGTGATGTGGTAGGCATCAGCCAACGGCTACACTCTGGCCAACGAGTACAGACCCACAATGAAAAAGGTTAAATCTAGACTAAGTCCACTGAGTGGGGAGAATTTAAGGCCAAGCATTACTGTGCTATTCATCAACATACAGCTGTTGTTAACTGGATTATACTCTGACGTTAGCATGCAGAGGACTGCTAGACATCTGGGAACAACTACTCAAACTATTCAAATCGTGGTCATTCTTCCTGGCGTGGCATCATTCTTAGTGTCTATGTTTGGTTATCAGAAGCAAAACAGCACAGAAACACCTCCTCCAGTCTTCCAATGTGTTACTGTATGGTGGTGGAATACCTGGATTGCTCCATGGCTAATGGATCTTTTATCTCCTTGCTTTTATTAGCAAAGACCAATGTATATAGCATTCAAGTGACAGGCTCCTCAGTTTTAGCAAAGAGAGCAAAGATGACACATTACAAGCCACACTAATGGTATTAAATGGTAAACACTTCCAGTCTCCTTTAGTGGGCATGGTCCATGAATATATCATTTAGAACCTGGATAGCGCTCAGCCTTGCTTCCAATTGCGTCCAGTGGCCACTCGCGGTATTGTAGCTAAAAATTCCCCTGCAGCCCAAAAAGCATTTCCCCCATAGACCGCCATTATAAAAGAGACATCTGTAAAACTGCTGACAGGACACCTAAAACTGCACGCAAGGTCAATTATCTATTATGACTTTTTAACATAACAGAAACAACTCTGTGCATTCAGTGGGCTGCATAACCAGGAAGTAAACCCAGAAGCTAGAAAACTAGTTGGCGCCGGCAATTTTCATTGGGTTGAACAGGCGCCATATTTGCATCTGGTATCTAGTTCTTCTTTATAAATCTATGGCGTGGTTGCTTCTCCCACCCATCCCCACCAGGCATTTTTTACACATAACTGAGGACTATATGAAAACAATACTACATTAGATACAGTCATAAATTTAATATTTTCATCTTATTTTGCTGCTCGTTTTTATCTGACAGCTTAATATGCTCGTTACAGAACCTCCAGATTTTGCGAGGGTGTGTTAATGAGGGAGAGACAGGTCTCGAACAAAGTTAATTTTGACTGAAAAATGCCGTTTTAGTGTCAGTATGTTTGGAAGATATGTGGCTTGTAAAAAAATGGGTCCAATGTTTGCTTTGGTGACTTTGGGGGCGAAATAATCAGCCATAATCTGTGCTCATGTTCACTTCTCGCACAGGAATGAAGAGACTCAGGACCTGCCGCTAGTCTCCTAAAGGGGCGGGGCAGTGACGAAACCCATGTGACACAGATACAGGAAATGACTCATCAGTTAATGGTTTCTGGTTTTAGCCAGCACTGACCAGTTTTTTTTGCAAGATAAAATGGCAAATTTTGCTGGCAGCAGATATTATCAGTTGGAACTAATGAAGGTTAATCGAATGAGCAACATAATTACATGCCAAATGCCAAGGATTGGGTTTCCATAGCCAGCTACATTGTGAATTATGGAAATGAAACCAAGAGCCCGAAGCCCCTGAGGAACCGAGTCCAGGGAGGCAAAACCCCACATTCGCTAAGCTCAGAGGTGAGCAAATCTCTAACTGAATCTTTTATCTACCTGTTTGTACTTCTTGTAAGCAGCACTGTACAAACAGGTAGCAGGGTTGCATCAGCCACTGAGTTGCTTTTTCTGTTTGAAATAACAACCTAACAGCTAATGAGCTCGTTAACGTGATTTCTTTAAATATAGTCCAACGTGTTCTCAGCACGTTACTCACAGCTGGTGTCTGTACTGGGCCAACTTTGTTTGTACTTTCTGACCCCACGACACAATAGTGAGCCAAGTCAAACCTGCACTGACTGAAACTCCATCCCCACAGTAGGCCGTATATGGCTCAAGGGTGGTTAAATAAATAAAATGATGTAATATTGTTGTATATATACACTATTTCTAGTGGCTTTTATTAAATTCCCATTTCCTGTAAGGCCTTGACTGTTATGGTTTGTTTAACGCCACCAGCTTGACAAAACAGACGAATCAATGGGTGAGTAAAGGTGGTCCTGAAAGTTAGTTAACAGTGACTACATGTGGGCTGTGGCTAGTTTCATTCATAGAAAACTGGATACAAAGAGGAAAGTTCTATTCGTTTTACAACACAGGACAAAAGTGTGAGTTTATTATTTCATTCAGTCTATAACAGAGACAGGAAAGCAGATAGAAATGGTTCCAGGATCGTCAGTCAGCCTTCATTTTCCAGGGACATTTCATACCAGGTGGCAGACAGAATAGCATAGTAAATAAGACGTTAGTAGAGAACCAATTTAAACGCTGATGGTGCCTTTACTATGAGCAAACAACACATCATTACTTCATCATGATACGTTGTCAAATTCAAGCTTAAGAGTCCGGTTTTCCGTTCCCCCAAAGGTCAGCGCTGTCAAACAAGGTGCAGCTCAAATGTGCGTGTCAAAGTTTACCAAAGTTGAATTCTACGAGAAAGCTTTGCGCCAACTTTGACTCGGCAAGCATAATCCCACAGAAATGAAGGTATTTCAGACAGAAATTTTACTTTCATACTGTAAAAGACTAAACCGTTATGCTGATGAAGTTTGCCTTTACGTCATCGCGGTAACCGGCATTTTTGTTGCCACTGAGAACTTTTTTTTTTTCATTCAGACCAGGATTATATATCAATGTGGAATTTTGGGGGAATAGTTGACTGATGTGGCTCTTCATCTCCCAAATCTATTTGACTTATATTTTGTCAGCACTGTTGGGTTTTATGACTTCATTTACACATTTATGCCTCTTGAATTAATACTCAATGTGTGCATGTCTACAAAGCATGCGTCGTGATCATGTTGGGTTTTTTTTTCTCACTCTGTAGCGCTGTTGGCTTCCAAGACAATTTTCCCTGCATATATTTTATCTCATCCTCTCTCTCTCTCTCTCTCTTGGTATATTTAGCTGAGCAAGTTTTATCACCCTCCACCAGCAAATGAAATGGTCATTTGTACAATATTTCGCATTTCAAATCAGCGAGGCACACAGCCTCAAATGACAGCCACGGTTTGTGCACTCCTCAATCACTGCAGAATGAGCACGCACAAAAATAATCACATTAGCATAGCAATCTGAAGGAGAAGTGGTGGTAATGACTTATTTGCCTCGAATTACCAACAACTGAATAGTGTTTGTCTTGTGTACACATTATTACAGGATCAAACATTTATGAGCAATCAAAACAGTCATTGTCATTTCATTCCTCGGCTCTGTGAGGAACTCTATTCCCATAACCTCCAAATAATGAGGGAATTTTCAGTATATGAAACAAGTGGCTTTGGACACGCTTTGAGTTCATTGCGTTTCAGTCTGACACTTATTTGTCTGCACAATGCTGAGACTGATGTATTTCTGGTTTGGTGCTGTATTGGCAGCTAAATGAAAGCCTTGTCAATGTGAAATGTAAGACAGTGCCCCGCTTGAAGAGGCTGTTAAATATCTTGCTCCACATTGAACCAGTTGATCCAGCGAGCATCGGGTCTCGGCTCACTAGATGGCGTGCTACCCCACTAGAGGGAGTATTTACCTTTCTCCTTTCAGTTATTCCCACCCAGCACTCCTCCACAGCCTCTGCAGGTCAATAAAAAGAGGCTGTTTTCCAAGATGACAGACAGAAATTGTCACAAACTATTAGATACATAACATCTTTGTCTCCTATCAGACCTGCATTAAAAGGCTTCATCCTCCACAAGCTCCCAACATCAGTTATCGTCTGGATCCTTGTCAGAGGCCTCGTTTGCCAACTTAGTGGCTTAAAGTGAATGTTGAAGCTGCTCCACTTCTTCAGTTGTGACAGTCGCGCCTGGTATCTGCACCGATCACAGATGAGATTGGCTCAACTGATTAATGCCTTGTCTCTGCTGCTGGGCTACTGTTTCCAGTGAGCAACACCAGAAAGCTGCCATTTGTAACAAAGCTACTGAAAAGACTGAAATTAAAGTATGAATTAATAGGGCCACTTACCTTAAGTTTTTTTTTTTTTTTTTCAGATTTACAGCTCTGTGTGCACAGCTGTATTCAAAGTCATTTAAAGTGGCCATTTCAGCATCTGTGATGCCTTTTGTGAGTCGCAATCTGCTGCTGTGTTCTTTCACAAAGCTATTCAGCCTTTAGATTTTTCACATCTTCCCATAGAAAATATCTATAATAGCTCGATGCAGTATATACAATACTATTAATATGGCTGCCATTAACGGTTATTGTCAATATTGTTTATTTTCATGATTAATAGACTGAATTGTTTGTCTAAAAAATGTCTAGCGACGTCTTCAAATTGCTTCTTTTGTCCAACAAACAGTCCAAAACCCAAAGACGTTTCATTTACTATCACAAATGACAAAGGAAAGCAACAAATCCTCACATTTGAGAAGCTGCAAATGTTTGGCATTTTTGCTTGAAAAATGAAACAAGTAACCGATTATCAAAATAAGTGGCAACTAATTTTCTTTCAACTAATCTGATGCCAAAGGGTGTCAAAGTCACATAGATTTAATAAAGAAGTCCATCAAAAATAATTGCAACCATGACTGGATATCTTGCTGTGCACAGCCTGAGTGTAGATTTCCACACAATACTGGTAACAGGAGTTGTACTCTGCTGCGGAGTTGAAGGTTTGCAGCCTGTGGCTCTTCAGCTAACAGCTCGCTGTGGCTGCTCATGTCCTTCCTTTACTCCACGACATGTTTAATACTAATCCTCTTTCAAAGCCATTTTGATGAACGATCTCAGTCAGCACTATCCTCGGTGACAAGCGCATTGTGTGTCCTGTAGCTGCTTCACAATAAAATCCACCCCATGCTTTGCTTCTGATGTGAGGCAGGGTGCAGCGTGTGATAGTGATGATTCTAGTGATGATTTCAGTCCAGCCCCAGAATGGCGGACTGCACTAATAAAGATGAACATATCTATATCGAGAGATAATGACAGAACTTAAATGAAATCAAAAACTGATGTCAAGAAAAGGATTATAACTTAAAGGTGCATACAGTACATATGCACGTGATTTGTGACATCATAATGAGTCTGTAACTCAGTTGGTCCAGTATGCAACTTTCACAGATGTGAAACCGTCGGTGCACTGAGAATGCACTTTTCAGTGAAGCAGGAAAAATCTTGTGTCTAATTGTAGAGTCTAGTCCTATTTATGTATTCATAGATTCTGGATTTGTCCCTGAGGGAGAAGTAGTAGATGAGTTCAAGTTCAAGAATTTTCAACAAGGCAATCAAACTTTTTGGAAAACCTATATAAAAAAAGTTTCTGTAAAATATTATTAGTCCAAGCAGAGTATTAAATATGTCTGAGGGGTATTCTCAATGACGAGCATAATATTGTTTTTACAGAGTTCGTATACAGTACATCATTGTACAGGAAAACAAACAAGATGAACAAATGATCTTTTAAGACAAATAATTCACCCAATAAAAAAATATCACCTGTTAGACAGTAATACAATGAAAATTCAAATTATTCTAATCCAGGTCCTTGTTTTCGTAGAATTCAACATTCATCACTTGTGTCCTCATTTCTAAATGTTTTACATTTTACAAAAACAAAAGGAAACAACAACAAAAAACAAACAAACAAGCACTTTAGTTGGAGCTTAGCATCTAATAATATAAAAGCTATCGTTGAAATGGCTGATACATTCACATTTCCATAGTCAAGAAAGGGTTTTCGCATTTTGGTGAAGTTAGCGGCCTTGGAGTTAGGCAAGATGGCGAATGCTCCATCATTATTCCCTGCCAACCAGAGGTCGTAGGAGCATCACAGGAAGTAGTAGATTTTCCTTGCACACAATGTCAAGATTCCAAACTATTTTTATAGTCCTCCGCGCCGGCGATAGCTGTGGCCGAAGACATTCTGTTTTTGGGTTGTCAATCCGTCCGTCTGTCCGGCGATATCTCAGGAACGCTTAGAGGGAATTTCTTGAAATGTGGCGCAAATGTCCACTGGATACGAGGAAGACCGAGGAGAAGATATATTGGATCCTCTTGAAGCTTAGTTCCTAACAAGTTCTGCATTTCATACTTTTCCATCATTTTTGGAGTTTGGGACAGGACCAAAAACAATGTTTAAGTTGCATTTGTTTTGCATTTAAGGTACAATAAAACTGTCCTCATTTCACTGTGAGTACTGCATACACACTGAGGTCACACTCCATTGATTAAAAAAAAAGATTAAAACATGTCCTCAAAGCACAAAAGCAGCTGGAAATATCTTTAGCAAAGGCCAAACAATTAACCTGACATTTCAGTCACAGTATAACAATCAATTCAATACCTTTTCTTGCATTCCTTATACTCTTTTAGTGCACAGCAGTGGTATTTACAGCTAACTGAAGCTCATACTAAGCCATACAGTGACGCAGTAATGTAGATTGATATGGTAAAATATCAAAAACAAGAGGTCACAAAGGAAGAAAAGAAGCAGCGATGCCAGATTAAACTGCTTGCAGATTAGACTTTTTCAGTTAAAAAGACCGTATGCCTGCAGCCTCTCTCCAAAGGTCACTTTTAACAATGGCAGACTCCACCTTGGCAAGGATCCGGCCAATTAACATCCAAATATGTTGGCAGCTCTGCAGACCTGCAGAACTGCTTGTCATGTTCCTCATACGTTACACCCGGATCTTTTGTTCAAAATGCATGACACATAAGCCATTAAGCACTGAGTGGTGCTTTTAATGGTGTAGGTGATTCATGTAAAATGTGTCCATGTTGGACAAAAATGTGAAATTAAATGTCACTCCTTCTCTGTCTCCAGTCAGCAGAGCAGAGCCAGCAACTCAGGGCCAGATAAATGTTTAAGAAAATTCCACCCTTGGATACTCTTTAACTATTATATATCATCAACTTGTGATATTCAATCCATTACATGAATTATTATGTGACAAAATGTGGTAATTTACCTTTTTGGTGTGCTCACTTTACCTCGCCCTGCCTCACCTACTTCCACTTCAGTTAATGGTTTTTAGTGTTTCCTGGAATAACTTTCAACAACTGTGAGAGAAGAGGGGTATGACCTCGGTGCATTAAGCTATTGTGCATGATCTCTGAAAAGTGAGCTTGATACTGAGGATCAGGTGTTCCCTGAATATATTTCTTGAGTATTCAAACCAGTGGTGGAATTTTTTTTCCCCCTCTAAAGCTCAATCTCTATATGAATATATTGACGACAACATCAAGTTGTTTACTTCTGTGTGTGTAATCGTTCAATCAATCTCAGCTGAATCAGCTGATATAAAAACCAGCCCGCATCAGTTGATGGCTCAGCTGATTCTCTTCTATGCATCCAATTGGCAATTCTCAGGTGTGCTATTTACTCTGCTTTTACCTGCTTCCTCTGCAAGCCGCTTTGCAACCGACCTCCACCCCCTTTTTATGCCGTCTCTGACCAATGATCAATGTCATTTCTGTTGTCATTGATGCCTGTGCCTGGCAATATAAATAAAATTGCCATTGCCATTGTACCCGGGGGCATATTTACTGCTTAGCCCCCTGCTTTAAGGGGCTTTCAGACACAAGATTTAAGCTGCACTCAAAGTTCAACCTATAGACTGTGCCGACTGCTTGCGCGCCGCTATGCTCGGCGCAAGCCATTCAAAATAATGGGTTTCAGAGTGCAATGGTGCCGTTGTCGTGTTGTTTCTGAAAGGCCCTTTAGGCTTTCCACGTAGGCCGTGAGGCTCCCGGAAGAGAGCCATACTGCCAAATATAACTTGAAGCAAATGGGGATCTAGGTTTCTGTGACTATAGTGGTCCTGACTGAAATGGGTGTTTGTTAAGGGTTTTAGGGTTGATACTCCATTGATTTAGAATTGTGTTTCTATAAAGAAATGTGACTTAAGAGAGACAGATTTAGAAAAGAATGGTTACAACTGCTGCGGAAGAGTCTGAGACTTACGTACGTAATACAACTTGATAATGTCTTTTGGTTAGACCTGGTAAATGCCCATGTTTTTCAAACTCCACAACCCTTGCTAGCATTTAGTTTCCACCCGAGCTGAGATAACCCCAGTGACATCATCCAAGAAAATTACCCGAATTAGGTCAATAGAGTTATTCTTTCGGACATTAGAAAGCTCCCTCCAGAGCCAAAGACATTATACTGTACAACTGTTTTCACAGGCTGAGTACTACTCCATGATGAGTAAAGAATCGTTGAATCGTTAAAGTTGGTGAGGTGCCCCTTTAGTGCTCCAGCCTCTAACTATAAAGCAGGGAATCTCTGTCTGTCTGTCTGCATGTCCTTCACATATCTTGAGAAACCATTCATCCGAACGTCTTTACACTTGGCGGGTGCATTGCTGAGCACCCAAGAAAGTGCAGTGTCAAGTGTGAAGTTGTTTAAACATGCGAACAGCGAACTGCTCTGCTCCGTGTCTGAGTGCAGCGAGGCCTGTTTGATATAAAGACAGTAACATCACGGCGGGGCGGGGAGTCAGGGATCCGACTGGCTCAGCGGGACAAAGAAACGCACTCTGCTTCCCAATAGAGGAGAACACACAGGACAAAAAAAATAATAAAAAATGGCAGAGACCATAAAAGTAGCCAATAGGAGCGCAGACACGTTGGGCTGGCAGCAGAATCAGCCACTGGAAGGCCGTAAACTGCTTCTACAATTCAACCTCAGTTTAGTCTCATTGGTGAAGTTTATGTCTGGAGTAGAACCATTTAATCATTTCTAATAACTTTACATAAATGCCAAAGCAACAAAAAGTTCTGAAGTTTGTGGATGGAGCCACACTGGCGGGAGTCATTTATAATGACACTGAAAGCTTACATAGGCAAAATTATCCCTGGTGGACTCGTGACTTCCCATAAGAGCCGTATGGCAGCCATCTACCTTCAGTCATAAATAGCAGCGGTGGAAGAAGTACTCTGATCTTTTACTTAAGTAAAAGTAGTAATACCACACTGTAGAAAGTAAAAGTCCTGCATTGAAAATGTTTCTTAAGTGGTATTAGCATCAAAATATACTTAAAGTACCACAAGTAAAAGTGCTCATAATGCAGAATGGCCCATTTCAGAATAATATATTATTGTATTATATTTATTGATGCATTAATGTGTTCATCGCTTCAATGTTGCAGCCGGTAAAAGCAGAGCTCATTTTAATTTACTTATATATGCTTTATACATTACTTTACATACTGCTGGGTAGCTTGTGAATTTATAATAATTAATAAAATAATATTTACCTCTGAGATGTAGTGGAGTAGAAGTATAAAGTAGCAGAAAATAGAAATACTAAAGTAAAGTACAAGTACCACAAATTTGTACTTAAGTACAGTACTTGAGTAAATGTACTTAGTTACTTTCCACCACTGATAAATAGTCATGCAATTGGAGTGAAGAACTACAAACTGTTGGGTGTAGCAATCTCCACTACTTTAAAATGTGGAACCAGCACTAACTGTGCTACAGAAAAATATAATAAAAAAAAATAAATTTTTTTTAAGACCACTGGAAAAAAAAAAAAGAAAAAAAAAAGAAGAGAAATGATGATGCAATTATATCATACTGGGATCAAGAGCATCCTGATCCTCCAGCGTGCTCTGGAGACACGTCAGCACATGACGGGGACAGACTGGTACACACAACACAATACAACCATAGGCCACAAACTAGCTGGCCTGCTGAAATCTACGCCATTCGACTACAGGAAGAAGAACACAAGATTCTTCATGACTCCTCTCACCCCACTAAGCATCTTTTTTTTAACTTCCTCCCTACTTTTAAAAGATTAAAACACCAGCACAGGGTATGTTTTATAATGTTATACATTACGGCTGGTTTGTGGAGGAGATAGCATGCCCATGGGAAGGCTTATTTTAAATTATTCAGGACTATTGCTTTCCTGTTCAAAATCACGTATTTTATGCACTATAAGTGGTTACCTAATGTGACGTGAGATATTTACTCCCCAAACCAAATTCTTATCAACTATGTTGAAATGGGTTCTCCTTTGAGATGAGGGTTGGGGTTCAAGCGTAGTGGGACTGCTAACTTTGTGAAGACAGGGGGACAACTGAAGGACGCAGTGTGGTTCAACGAGTATTTATCAAGCACGCATTGAGAGCCAAACAAATGGAAATAATACAGAGGAATAGGATTATGAGCAAAAGCTTTGAATTCATCAAGCATTTCTCTTATAAGTTTTGATTTTCATTCATGAATTTATCATGAAGCAAGCTGACCTGAATGCACAAAAGCTATCTGAGCCGCTTACTAATAAAGTATCAGAGGAACCAGTAATTACTTTTTGAAAGATATATTTTTCATAAACATGCTCTCTCTATCTCTCCAGCCAGAAAACAAGTGGTGAATTGTTTTGACTTTCCCAGGCACTGCAATCTGTAGAGAATTGCAGAGCACTATGAAAATGCAGTCATTATTATATGCTTATGGCGCACGCCTTCTGCCTGTTAAAGAATACAGTTGTCATGGAGAGTTATGACCCATGCATCAATGTCGAGATCTGGTTTATGTTTCCTTCAAAAATAAAAGATGATTCACCTTCAGTGACGGAAAATAAATACAATCTTTTGTTTGTTGCTTTCAAGTCCAACTGAAATCACAACTAGTTTCACAACTTTAAAGGTGCATATGTGTAAGATAGATGATTGAGGACTCTCATTCCCAGGTCATCAAATACGGCCTGATTTACCAACCCAAAGCATTTGATGCCTTGGGAATGAGACTCACTATCTTACACGTTGCATCTTTAAGCTATAAAATCGCGTGAAAGTGGTTATTGGGATACATCAGAAATGCTCATTTAGTCTCTAAGTGTCTGAGTGGGTGGGCCAGTGAATGTTTGTGATTGATGGCTGAGCTGTCTGGGGCACAGAGGCACGATGTAAACAAAGGACAGTTTAGTCAGCAGCGGTAATGACGAGTAAGGATCGGACACTTTAACACTGAAACCTATTCATCTTGACATCTGCAGGTAAGTTTTTACGCTCTTGACCGGTTCAACGGCGCTAGTCTCCAACAAGGGGTGGAGGTTTCTTCCTAAAAAGAGAACAAAAAACCTAAACCTTACCTCTTAGCCTAACCTTAACCCCACTTTTATATATTTACAAATCTAGCAAAAAAAACAACAAATTCGAAAAAAAAAAAAAAAAAAAAAGTTGGGACGCTGCATGAAGAAGAATGCATTAATTTGCTAATCCTCTTTGAAATAGACTCAACTGAAAACAGTACAAAGACGTTACATTTAATGTTTGACCTCATCAACTTCATTGATTTTTGTAAATACCTGCTTATTCTGAATTTGATGGCAGCAACACGTTTGAAACAAGTTGGGACAGGGGCAACAAAAAGACTGGGAAAGTTGTGGGATGCTCCAAGAACACCTGTTTAGAACACTTTAAAGGCATAACGCACAGGACTTTTCAGTTGTTGTTTGTAAACACACCATTCAAAGGTGCAGATAATTGATTAATTAAAGCGAAAAAGATAATTGATTACTGTGACCAAATCAATTATCTCCGTCTAGAATAGCCAGAAAAATTAGGAAATCGGAAAATCCAGGCAGAGGGCGGGGTCTCTGCAGATCGAGACACCACCACACTCTTCCACCAGTGGTTCCCAAACTTTTTCACGTCAAGGACCCCTAAACTGACACAAATTAGCCCATGGACCCCCATTTGATAAGATTTTGTCCACTGGTCTCTACATTGTTTAATAGGGAAATTCTTCATAGTACACCTTTCACTAAAGAGCTCATAGTACCCTATTACCCAACGAGATCTCTACGCTCTCAGGATGCAGGGCTACTTGTGGTCCCTAGAG
>JBBPCS010014789.1:0-27856 GCA_037974645.1 Hollardia meadi | reverse complement strand
ATATATTACCAACACTGTGTTGGATTTTACAGTGGAATGAGTTTGGGGGGTATTCTTAGGGGAAAGGAGAGAGAGCTAGAATCATAGATAGAGTTCCAAGGTTAAAAGTGCTGAAAAGTGAAAACAAACATCAGGTGAGGTTACTGCACCAAAAATGTTTATTGTTAACATCAATGTCTATTTTTCAGCGCCACAGTAAAATAGACAGCTCCTCTGCTCTCTGGCGCTGAAAAATAGACACTGATGTTAACAATAAACATTTTTGGTGCAGTAACCTCATGAATGTAGTCCTATTCGATATAAAAGAGAGATGATTGTAAAATGATGCCTATAGCACACGACGAAATGGAAGACAGCAGCAATTTTTTTGTCCATGCCCCTAAATTATAATTATTGCTCAACAAACAGCTTTATTTCTGCCATATATATAGTACATGTAAAAATCGACTCCTCATTAACTACACCTATGAATATAGCCTGCCAGTACACTGTGTGGAGAGCCAAGTAACCTGTCACTCGTTGTCAAGTTCAGCTAAAATCACCTTAATATCCTCTTCATCACCCAGGGCCAACTGTAAGTGCATTTATTTAAATCAAATCAAATCAAATCAAATTGTATTTGTATAGCGCCAATGCACAACAAAGTTATCTCATTACACTTAACATGTAGTTTATTGTTCTAAACAACCGCTGTGGGGAATTGGCCTATCTTATGTTTAAAAAAATTAAAATTTTAAATAAAACAGTGTAGCTAATATGGTGGCAAGGCGGCACACACATCTGAAACACACACACACACACACACACACTGCAACAGGCGCTCGGAAATAATAACAACCGGTTAAATAGGGGCACGGCAGCCTATCAGACACCACAAATGACACTGAAGAAGCACTTGTACTCATCTTTTTGAATGGAATGAAGCAATAGCAATGACTGTTTATAAAAAAGCCGAATTAATAATTTTCGGATGAGAGGTGAAACGTCTCCAAGAACCAAAAAGAAGTCCAGTTGCCTTCAACTAAAGCACTTTGCTTCTTTCTCCTCCTGTTCCTTTCTCTCATGTCTTTTCTTACAGCCGCTTTTATGCTTGAAAGACATGACAAGCCAAGCAAGCAGGCTCATCAAGACTTGACAGATTTTGCACCTAAACTAGCTAATTTTAGCATATATTGTATCTTCTGGTCACATGATCAACTAGAGACTTGACATCGGACCACATCAACGTACATATTACCCAGCATTCATCATTGCATATCTGTATATGTCAAGAACACAAAATAAAATAAATATTTCATTTAATTGAATTGTTTGTTTGTTTTTCATAGTTTACAAAAATATGCACAGAATGTTGTTATAGATTGCTACTAGCTATTTTACCAAAAAAAAAAAACCCCAGAAAAGATAAGGAAAGGAAAACCAGGATGGAGAAGTGTTTGTCCTTTTGAGGGGTTATATAGCAAATTGCACGCAGAAACTTCTAATGTGGTTGTAATTAAATTTCATATGTAATTCTACTGTGATGAGCAAGCTTAATAGTGATGACCTGTTCCCTGAGTGATTCATCAAGGGGGACCAGATCTCTTTGCTGCCCCCCCAGGGTCCCCAGTGTGGCTTCACTGGCTGTACTGTCTATATTTACGCCCGTGCCTGGAAGGGATGCTAAGGTCACTACAGGACTGAAGCCCTTTTCAGATAGGACGCGGCGTGCGACGGTGTGCGAACCCCTCCCCATTCATTGTGATATGTGTTTTTGCGACGCAAGAGCGGGCCTGAGCCACGCAGAGCTCAGCTCAGCGCAGCGCGATGGTTGCGCGTGCCGTCCTTACAGGCTGCGCGGAAGTTCAACCAGATTCAAATTGGGCGCAGCGCTCTGTGACGACACTTCGGCGTGTCCAATAGGAGGGAATCTGGCAGATCACAACAAACTACTTCCTGGCTCCCGTTTCGGTCGCCTAGCAACTGGCGGCCAAGATGGGCGTGATTTGCGCGCTGTGCTATGGTCTATCTGAAAAGGGCTCGAGGCCTGAGCTGTAGAGCAGTGCTGTAACTCTGACACCTCAAAACACACTGAGGCCTGTGACATCTGACTTACAGAAATCAGGTAATTCTACTTATTCTAAATTCTCCCAGAACAGATACTATTGCTCACATCTTGTGCATATAACAGAAAGAAATGTAGCCTTGGAATCTTACCACACAACAAGAGTCCTTATTAATGATGAGAGACATCTATAGATCTGTACTTAAATGCATTTCTCTGAGACAAAATGAGCATTTCACTTTCACTTTAGTTCAGAACAGTCTGCCCTGAAGAGACGAATGAAAATATGAAACAACTTTCTCCGCAGAAGCAAGGACCTACTGTAACCGTCCCTTTAAGGCAGTAAAACAGAACAGAAAAATGTGTGTGTGTGGCGGGGGGTTGTTCAGTGCCACCTGTACAAAGGTTGAGCCTGCTTTTAACTGAGCCTAGTCGGGAACTGCGGCACAGGCTGTGCCCATCTCAATGATACCATCTTGTCATCCATCATCCCGCTGACAGGAACTCTTTGTGGAGACCCAGAGAACAATTCTCTCTGTGCTTTCAGCAGACTTCAGAGTCTGGTTTATCCTTAACAAGCACCCATCTTCTGCCTTTCTTGCATTTCTTTAAGCATTTTCCCCACCGGGTGCTTTCTGGTATTGTTTCATATAGCTGTGAAGCAGCTGATTGACTGTTAGATAGCACACGCTTTGAGAGCCTTGGTAATGTCATTGGTTGCCAGGTGACGACCATCCAGGGCCATTGATCAGGCAGATTAGGGGTGGGATGGGGCGCAGTGGGGATGAAGGGAAGTTGTCGGGTGCCTGGTCAATCCTGGCCATGCAGAATCTGCAGTGTGCTGCTGGGTTAGTTGGCACTGAAAATGTCACATCGCCTAAACAGACAGGCACCTTCTCACTGCACTCATTCAATACCTACTAAACAACATTAAGTGTTTGTAATACCTGTAGCACATCCAAACACTGCTTACTTAAAGAGTCTTCACCATGTATACTCCTTATTTTACTGCACAAATATGAACATATACTGTATGTGCAAGAAACATATTAACATGAGGTTGTCTGCATTGGATAGTTAAATTTACTTTCATATTAAATAATATGTTGATTATTTGTCAAATTAATCAATTTAGGACAGCAAATACCAATCACTTTAATGTCAACTGCTGTGTAATTTCTTGATTAATTGTTTGGTGTATAAAATATCAGAAAATAGAGAAAAGGTTACAGCCTGAAAGGCATCTTCAAATGCCTTGTTTTGTGCAAATAACAGTCCATAACATAGATAAAGATACTTACAATCACATATGATAAACTGAAGATGGGAAGATGGAACTAGGAAATGTTTGACAATTTAAACAGGCAATATACAATTTTTCACTTAAACATATCACTATTAAGTAAATATATATTGCACAGAGGAATGGCTAAAGCAAAAAGAGGCAACCTACGTTTGGACTGGTTCCCTGTAAGACTCACTTTCACGATGCTATTCATGCTGCCACCCAGGCAGGATTTTTCATGGAAAAATTAAGGATCCATTTACGCCACCAAGGTAGAGCATCAGCCATTGTGGAACTAAAACAGGAGTTTTAGTTCCACAATGGCTGATGCTCTACCTGAGGAGTCTCCAAGGTCGCTATCCTGAAGTAACAGTGGGAACAAATGGAATAAATGTGGAAACTCTACCCTACAAAAGAAAAATAAACCCGCTGATGGAGAAGGCAAAGAAGGTGAAGAAGGAGTGATAGCAACTCAAGTAAAACAAGAGTGAACAGACAGACATTCAGTCGATGAAAAGTGCTCCAGTGTTGAGTCGAAATGTCTTAGTTGATATGTGTTTCCTCTTACCACCAGGACTTGAGAGGGTTTAAAACTGGCATTCTTTCTACTAGATCAGTAAGTAACAAGCCTACTTATTGATACAACCGGGTGTTTACTCTGCTTTTATCATTGCACTGAGACCAGAGTTTCTATGCCCAATTGGAATTCTTACGGTTTCTTTTGCTTTGGAATTTAGCCAGGCTACTAGCCGTAGCCATGTTGCTAACACTGTCTTTACAGCATTGGCAACATTCATGGCGCAACAATAACACAGAGAAACACGAGAGTTGGGGTGGGCAATATTTTTTTCCAGAGGCTCATACTGACTTAGATAAAGTACATGAAGGGCCACAAATTGGGCCATTGATTACAGCAAATTGGGATGTTTTCGGACTGACCTTTGTTGTCTGGGAACAGTATTCTAGCCACATTTTCAGGGTTTATATTTGATTATCCTTTTATGGGTTATTTTTCATTTCCACATTTAAACGTAATTCTCCACCTTATTTTAGTGTTTATTTACAAACTACTTTTATGTGCGCACCTTTCTTTCCCCTTCAGTGTCTGATGCGTTTTTCCTAAATCGCATCAGACAATGCTAAGAACACCTTGCTACAAAGCCCACACAGGCTGTGTACATCTTCAAGACCCTTTCATGTCTTAAAATTGACACTAGCACTGATTGATGGTAAGACAATGACAAACACACAGATAAGGATATCCATCCTCTTATTGATATTCCCATAATTGGCTCATTCCCATGCTAGTTAATACCCGGAGCTAATGCACAGTCACCAAACAGCCATTGATTTAATTATATTCTCTCCCTACTGGCATTTGGATAAAACAAGGTTGATTGATGTTTTCAGATGTGGGTGCATTTGTTCACTCTGATTTGCTGTTGGACAGGCACTGAAAACACACACTGGTCACTCTGCCTCACACAAACATGTTAAAAGGTTCTATCTCCAACATCTTAGCCAGAGATAATGCTCTATGGATAGCAATGTGACTGACTTTGGTCATTTGGTTGCTTCAAATGGCCACTGCTTGTGGTCCAAGAGGAACAATCAGGAGATTGTTGTGGTTCAGAGTGAAATGCCACCAAGAGCCACCATCAGGTCAAGACAATTTGTAGTTTGGTTTATGACCAAAAACCTACAAAATGTGTGCTAAAATGAGATGGCGAATGTGGTAAACATGGCACCTAATCATCAACATGTTAGCATTGTCAGTGTGGGCATGTTGGCATGCATAATGCTAACATTAAGCATGATTAATTACATTAATCAATAATAAATGAATCATCTAATTTTTTGTATTTTAATAATTCATTATATAGTCTAAACCACCTGGTGGTTTGATCACGTAATAAAATGGACAACAGTAAAACAATGTTTGTGTTGAACATCCTATTAATCATATTACATGTGATCTTGCATACTCTACGTTTAGCTTGCTCCTTTTCACTGTTCTTACGCCATTTTCTGTTTTTCCGTGGATTTCACTGTCACTTTACTGGCTAATATAATGGTTAGCTTTACAACAATAAATCCAACCTGGTGTACACAGTTTAAAATGTAGTTTTCTGGATGCTAGAGGCAAACAAACTTGTTTGCGTTGCTACTTTTTTTTAAACAATGTCTCAAATTAATATGATAATTTACTGACTGTGACTTTGACTCCAGTTTCCAAAGTGAGGGCCAGTGATCTGCACATTATCTCATCTTTCTGTCCTTGAGAGGCCATGTGGATAGAATTACAAGACTCCAAAAACACATACAAATACCACTTCTTCATATTATGCACACACCACCCTTATCTCACTCCTGCCCAACACCTAGTTTGTGTCGGGAAGTTGTAGCAAGGGTGTTGCATGATGAGACAGATATAGTTCTCCAGAGGGGCCTACCGAGCTGCTGGTGGCAGGCTCTATTTACAGACTGCAGGGTACTGAGAGCAGGAAGAGAAACATTTCCTTTTCCCTGGACACACAGAATGCCACATCGGTGGGGGGGCACCGGCTGCAAACTGAGATTAGCAGCCACATTTGCTCCTGAGGGAGGGAGGCGGAGGGAGGAGAGGGGGAATGGGAGATAAAGAGGGAGACTAGGAGGCAGGAAAACAGCATACGCCACCTCATTTTAGCCCAGTCAAACATGGAAAAAGATTGCAGGCTCAAAGATCAAATAGGGAGGGATCATAATGATGGAAAACACAAGAAGTAGAAAAAATTCTACTGCGATCTGTATCAAAAACAAATGGAAGCAGTCCTACAAATACTGTACATGCAAAGGAGGCATGCAGAGGTTTTTATAATCTTGAAATAAGAGAAGGAAGTCAGTGTGAAAAATATGTAGATTTCACAATGTCTTGGCTGGGACATAGCAGCTGTAAGTGTAATGTTTGATCACGTCCACCCAAAACAGTCACGCATCCTGTTCCACATCTGACACACTCTCACATCTCGCATCTCAACTTTCTGACTTCAAATGAAAAGTATAGTGTGTGTGACAGAAAGGGCATTGCTTCGGATCCCAAGCTCCGTTACAATATCTGCCCCCAAACACAACAATGTATCATTGTGTCAAACATGCTTTGTTTTGAGGCTTCCTGCTCAAACGTCTGTCCTCTCACCAGATGTGAAAGTTTGCTTCATAACAAATACCGGAAGGGTGTGTTGGTATGCCTGTGTGAAATGTTGCGAGTGTATGTGCGTATCCACATTGTGTTTAAACCTTGTTTCAAACAATCTCGTATGAAATGGGTTTGAGTTTTCTCAAAAATTTTTGTAAGTTTTTTTTTTAAACGTAATGAATACTTTCAAGTTTTATCTCACATTTTACTTTCTCTTTTTTTCCACTCAGAACTTCCTTCTCAACTTCCTCTCCAGCCTCACTTCCTGTTGTTACTGAGTGTTTCATCTTGGGTGAACAAATTCCATGCCATGATATTACAGTAGCTTTAAATATTTATCTTTGTGAGAAGAATGCATTTAGCAGATAGCAGATTTATGGAAAAAAAATATGATTTAAGGAAAAACTGAAGAATAGCTAGATAATTTGTTTTTCCTGAAATGAAACCAATATGGTTATTTCCACTGTTTTGATGCCACTCTCATGTCTGTACAGTAAATATGAAGCTAAAGCCAGCAGTCAGTTAGCTTAGCTTAGCATCAAGAGTGGAAACAGGTGCAAATAGCTAACCAGGTTGCCTAGCAAACCTGTTTCCAGTCTTTATGCTAAGCTAAGCTTACCAGCTGCAGGCTGTAGCTTCATATGGGAGTAGTATCAATCTCTAAATCTCTTGGCAAGAAAGTGAATACCGGTAAGCTTTTCTTTTTTTTATCAAGCTTTATTTTGTACTTGTTTCTGGGCAATTACATTACAGTTGAACTACAATTTAAAATGCAGTTAGCTTTTAATAAATCATCAAATGAAAGTCACCAAAGCAAAATATAATACACACCGAAGATCAAAACTATTAGATTTTCCAAAGGAGTTTCAGCTAGCAATCTCCAGTGCAGATATAAGCCAATTACATCGCCCAGAGGCACCAAAAGCTCACCCCCATGCAGAAACACGGAGGTAAAACTGAGCAGCTGCAGGAAAACATCCACCCGAAAACCAAGTCATGCTGAGGCCTTTACTTTTCACAAATTCAGGCTTTCTAAGAAATGTCTGTGGTTTACAGAACGGGGAGCATTCTGTGCATCTGGAGATTAATTTGTTCTTTGCTGTGTTTATCTGCTCCACTTCCTCCTGCCTGTCAGGTTTGCACTCACTGAGCTATACGCTGGTTTCATACAAATGTCATTCTAAACTAGTTTCATGTTATGTGTAAATGCCAGGAGTTGCGCATTCATTCAGCCCAGCCAGTCTCTTCATTATTCCTGCAGGCTTTTTGGGCAGTGTTATCTCTGGCTAGTTCCTGTTTATGTATTCCTCCCAAAAACAGCTTGCATCCCTGAGCAGACCTCAAACCCCACAATTTCCTGCAGTCATAATGCTCCATTCATTATGCACATTCAGATAAAGAGCGCGAGCAATTACAAATGGCAAACAGACGAAGGATGAAAACAAAGGGAATGGCCTTTTTTGATTACCGGTGCGTAATACCACAGAAGTTGCACTTTTTCGATTCCCCTTTCTGAAAGTGAGGCACGCCTAACATCTGTAGCACAGAGGGATTCAAGACGACTGAAACCTTAATTAATCACACCCATGCAATCACCATCACTGCTAATTCACCGCCTTTAGTAATCACTACACTAGCTGAGACACGGTCGCCAGTGAGTTTCGATCCGCCCTCCCACAAGGCTCATCCACTACTGTGTTTCACCCTGACTGATTTAATTCCAGCCACTGCTTGATTTATAGCTCCTCAGCTCGGACACTTTCCCTCCTCCTACTCCTCTGCTGTTGCCTCTCTCTTCTGCTTTCCAGCAATGCCTTTAAAGGATGGGGGAGCAGAGTGCATTGACAGACTGAGATTTTACAAGGTCTGTGCCCTCTCATAGGAGTTGAAGAGGTGACAGAGGAACAGAAAGACTCCAGGAGGGACAGAGAGAGCATTAGAGACAACGTCAAGTTAACCTTTAGCAATTTTGAAATTCATTTGTAAAGGTTTGTAAAAAAACTAGAAGTGACCCAGTTCGCATTAGGAGATGTCACATCCACTCACGATTACATCCTTTATTGTCATAGTTTTAAGGATCAGTTGTCCTGCCAAGTCCCAACAACAATGTTGTAAAAACTACCCAAAAAATGTTTTTGTTCATTTTTTTTTTTATCAGATTGGCAATAAACTAAATAATTTTTTTTTAATGTGCCATTTTTGCTGTAATACAGCATGCAATAAAATTTATGTATAAGACTATAAAGTACAAATTTTCCTTGGCGGCCATGGCTCAGAAGGTAGAGCAGTCATCCACTGATCGGAGGATCGGTGGTTCGATCCCTGACCCTTGAGTGTCGAAGTGTCCTTGGGCAAGATACTGAACCCCAAATTGCCCCCGAAGGCATAGTGTGAGTGTATGTGTGAATGGTTACCTCTCCTAATGAGCAGGTGGCACCTTAGATGGTAGTCTCTGCCACCAGTGTGTGAATGGGTGAATGTGACAAGTGTTGTAAAGCACTTTGTAAAGCAAAGTCGGTAGACTTGAAAAGCGCTATATAAATGTAAGTCCATTTACCATTTATTTCCAAAATGTAGTGAAGTGGAAGTATGAAGTGGAAGTGTCTACTTAATACAAGTATGAAGTAGAAGGAAATGGAAAAACAAATACCTCTGTACTACTGTACTTAAGTACAGTACTTGAGTAAATGTACTTAGTTATAGTCCACCTCTGCCCAATAAAGAACGGATGGAAGACAACTTGTAAATTCACGTGGCCTATAGATGCATTCATCTGAAGATGATTGTTGTCACTTGTCCATGATACAAAGGAGTAAGCACTCTCCACTTTTACTGAATGACTCCAAACATTGGCTTATGTGTGAATGCGACCTACGATGTGAAGTGAGAAACAGGTAAGGAGTGTAGTACAGGGACTGTGAAGGAATAAATGGGATTATAAAGTGAGATAGAGGCACCGAGTGCATTGGACCGTACACCCTAATGATAGTAAACATCCAGCACACGTGTCAGGCTGAGCTGCTGCTCTCGTCAGCTCTCTGTAATTATTGAGTTTTGTTTCCCTCTTCCTCACTATGTCCCTCTGTTCTGCCTTTGTTTTATTCTTTCCTCTCCTCCCCCTCATCCTCCTCCTCCTCCTCCTCCCAGTTTTGTTGCTGTTGGTCCTTCGGCATAAAGCAGCAGCCCTGCACAATAGATCCAATTATGGCTGGATTTCCTGATAAGTGCAATACTGCTGCAGGTTTAAGGTGGAGGAGGTGGCTGGAAGTGATGCTAAATATCAAGGGTGGCCGCTCCAGAGGCCTGAAGTAATTGCACTGCGGCAGCGAAGGAGAGGAAGGAGAAATAGAGATGCAGAGGCTTTTTTATCTCTTCTACTTGATTTCAGCACTATATGCTCTTTGAATCCTTGAAATCCGTTCTTTTTAAAGCGCTGTATCGTTCAAGTCAAGCACCACTTCACTTGTTGTGTACTTTAGATCACAGAGGCCATGGGTTACTTTGAGGTAACTGATGATCAAATAAGCTAATGTCGGTTAAAATAGACTTGTTGTCATATTGATTTGTGCTCCGGTGACAGATTCCTCTGTGTGGGCACTGCACATATGATGGCTGATGTTGGCGGCTGCCTCATTTGCATTCTCTGAAGCAGATCAGCACGAACAAGTGCACATAAAGCAAGCTTGGGCAATATTCAAAATAGGAACAGTTTATCAGGAACACGCAGCTCCGGCCAAAGCAGCACACATGGGAAAACATTGAAGTGACTTTTCTGCCTCCCACAAAGATAGCTGCTGAGACTTTAAAATGTCCAGAGAGGCAGCCAGTCACCGCATTACAAGTCAAATCCCACCGGTCTGACAACAAAAACATGGGTGGATAAGGCGAGGGTGAAGTCGGAGAAGATGCTGCAGAGCAAGTAATCAGCAGCCCTGACACTCAAAGATGCCTCCTAATCCCCGCTGCTCTGAGGGTGGTGGGAGGAAATCACCTTGAATCACCACAATCAGACAGCTGCAACCTGTGTAAGAGAGCAGGTAATGAAGGGGCTGACTGAATGAAAACAGTGGGCAAGGTAAGACAAACCTCTCTTGTTCCATTCAGCAGCCAAGGCTGACTCACAATGAGCTGGGATGCAGATTTGATTGTTATTCTCTAGTCATGGAGAATTATCATCCCCACAAATGTGTTCATTGATTATTCGCAGAGCTGCTCTGGGGGCCCTGATTGTCAGTGTCAGTGCCTTTTAATGGATACCTCGGCAAGCTATCAGCCATGAAATGATGAATCAGGGTTGAAGGATGAGCGTCAAATTGAGGTTCCTTCCTCCCCTCCTCTCCACAGATGGGTGAAGCCAAAACACACTTTTGTTTACCATCATTCTCGCGCCAGTTAAAGCAAGTTACAGACCCCGCCACTCCCTCAGTCTAATTTTAGGAACAGAACCCGCCTCGACTCTGCTCAATGATGCTCCTCTTCCTGAAAACGACCGCTCATTCCATTAGTTCAACTATAGTAGATATCTGACAGCTGCTGGGTGAAGCCCATATCTTCTATGAATCTGAGCACAACAGCTGTGAGTACTTTTTTTTCCATCACAAAGTGCAAAGCGCATTCATGACACCCTCATGAGTCAAACTGAAATTATCATGCTGACATTGCTGTGGCTGATTGTGCAAGAAGACAAGTCCATGCGTGAGCTTGATCTACTTTTGCAATACAGCAGCAAACATTTACACCAATGTAGCTTAGCCTATATCAACAGATCAAAGGGTGATCCACAGAACATAATAAAGGCACATAAAAAAAGCAAGTCACCGTGGCAGGTTTCTTCTAAATAAGACGTCTGAAACTCCAAAGTAAAAATATCCATATTAGTTCAAGCGGCCTCAGTTTGTACTAACATGCAAGTTATGACATATTTCTTACCTCTAGAGTTTGAAGGGTCCCATGCTGTGGGAGAGGAGGCTACAGTGACTTGTGGAATGAGCACCGAGATGAAAAAGCGTTACATCACCAGCACCGCCGCCGAACTCAAAACGCCTGTTTGGCTTCGGGTGCGGAGAGAGGCAACCCAGAAGAACTCATAAGAAGAGATGTAGGCTACTCGGATCTTTCTTCGGAGTTGATGCTGACTTTCCCTTGAATGAGCAATGCGGGGGGTTTTGGTTTTTTTTTCACCCGTTAGTGCGCACAAGTCCTCTCCCGGCGCACTCGGAAGCAACTTGTGGATGTGATGTGTGTTGGTGCAGCAGCAGAGGCAGCTGAGCTCAGTCATCTGGCCGCAGCTGGACCGCGTGCCAGCCATCTGCTCGTGTTCCAGCTGTGCAGCTCACCATCCCACTGCAGAGCCACAGTCCCGCCTATTGGTCGTATCACAGCAGCACCACATGCATGCCCACATGCTTGTTGTGTGTGCTGCTATACGCACCCTTAGTTAATACACACCATGACAATCTATCATTCTGCTGGCTGCTCTGCGTTGTCAGCGCGTCTTGTCAATCAGAATCATTCCCGGATAGTCTCTGACATGTCTGCACTTCTACTTTTGTGCTGCCTTCAGATACACTCCATAAAAATACAGTAATAATTCATCGAGTGTTCACGTGCATTTTATGCCAGTAAACAAGAAGAAGACATTTAGGCTTTTAACTATTAACTAATACATATATTTATTACACTGCATTTGAAAATATATGCTGCATTGCTGTTTATGTGTTAAGTTCATCTAAATTGTTCCAGACTGAATACATCTTTTTATTTCATTGTCATACACTGGGCAGACAGTTCACAGACCTGTTGATGCAGGATAGGGCACTGCACCCTCAACGTCATATGTTGCATTCAAGTCATGCGTCATTAAGTGGGTGATAACCCCAAACATACAATCCATCATGTAGGCCATATAATTCATGGCAACCATGAAATATGTTTATTTGGTGAGAGACAGATTGTGTTTATCTTTTTCATTTTACAACGACACAGCAATATGTTGCCTTACTGATATGTGGAAAATAAGTTTGAGAGTCACATACCATAATCACACATTTTATGAGGTGTACTAAATAGTGTTCTCAGTAGTGTTTACTTAAGTAACCAGCATTTTAAATTTGGATCAATACTTTTGCCTATTACGTTACCAAATGTCTTTTCCTTTTTTAACCTACTTTACAGTAAATTGTATATTTAAATGGGACACCACTATTGCTTGTCTTTGTAAAAGAAAAAATGACAAAACTAACAGTTTTTCATCTCTTGGTTTGCAACAACAACAAAAGTGTGTATCAGCATATCATTTTAGAGTGGTTACTATCAGCAACTTCCCCTGATAAATTGATAACATTAAAATATTGTAACGACCAATAAAAGTGCACACATGGATTCTGCCAAAACCTGCTGCTCAGTCTAACCTGTCTTGTCTTTTCCACGCTGACGTTTAGTTTTGACGTATTTAACGCTTGGGAGTCGTTCCCCAAGCGCTCTAAAGCTGGAATTGCGTTATTTCCGACAGCCTTTGAAGTCAGCACCGCCTAGTCCTGCCCTACCAGGAAGACGAAGGGAACCTGAAGTCACTGTAAGTGCTGTTTAATTACTGTAAGAAAATGTTGTGTTATAGATCACACATCATCGTAAAAGAGACAATCTTTTAATATTAAAGTTTAACATAAGCGACAAGAATTAGTTTAAATATATTAAAGAAAAAATTACTTCCACTCGTTTTGTCTGTGGGTTAGTTTCTCTTTGCCAAATTACAGTTGACTATGTGTTTGGTATAACATTCGTCAATCTGTAACGTGAAAATATCGCCCTATTCAACATAATCATACCCCATAATATTGCGTGTTTTCTCTATGGTCACTTCAGTTGCAAGTTGTCCTCAGAGAGTAAGTTCATAGCTAAAATCCTGACATTTTTTGTACATATCAATAGCTATATGATAGGACTAAAACTATTCTGCAGGGTATCAAAATATTGTGACTGAATTAATTGAAAGAATATGCCACTATAAAGTCATTGTATGATGGGTTTTGTTTTTGTATTTTATTAATTTATTTGGGATTGAGGTTTTTTTATTATTATTATTTATGCATTGAATCTTTAGTGTTTTGAAATTTACAAGTAGACCTGATGTTGCAATCCTTTCTCAACAGCAGTCTGGTCAATCCATGGGATTACCCATGTTGAATCAATAAGGAACACGGGGGAAGAGGCCAAGAAAGGAGGAAATATTTTCATCCCAGCAACAGCTGTAATATCTGTTTCCCGGAATGGCCAGCCAAGATGTGGGGGATTTACTGGAGGAGTGTCTCAGAGCAGTGGCAGCAGCTCAAAAGTCCATGCAGCCAACTGAGGCAAAGTTGAACTACTGTAGCTGCAGAGGTCAGACACAAGATGGTGCTATTGGGTCACTTTTCATTTGGGCGCAGGCGGAGGTCAGCTTGGGATTTGGTTGAGGTGCTTTGGTGGTGGAATTGTTCTCACATAAGAGCCACACATATATGGTTCGTGTTGAGCTTGAGGGACAAGGCCAACCTGGAGTTGGCATGAATTTGAGGGGATTTCCTTTTGTTTAGCTAATGTTTTTTTCAGTAGCGCAATCTGGGCCAGTGCTCATTATAAACCCTCTGAGCTCACTACAACCCATGTAGCCTACACGTATAACATGGCTCTTCTAAAGAAAGCACTTAAAAGTTAAACACCAAAAAACAACAGTGACGTTTTGTTTTGATTTTGACATGAATTATCTCCTGCTATTAATCCTAAAGTAATACTGAAGCCAATAGAACAAAATACTTAAAACTGTTCAATACTACTGAAACGAATGAAGTCACAAAGGTTTTCTGCATGTGAGAAGTGAGTCACATCCCCACTATTTTAAACCCTGTTCTCAATATTTTGTAAATTATGTTGTCAGTTGGAAATAACACATTTCCTGAATTAAGTCGATAATGTAGGAAATTTCCTAGTGAACCTGGTGAAAAAGCCCTCTCTAGAGCCAGTGTTTTGTTTGTCTGTTCTGGGCTATTGTAGAAACATGGAGGTGCAACATGGCGGACTCCGTAGCCCCGCTCCCTCTGTAGATATAAAAGGCTCATTCTTAGTTTCAGGTGATAATACATTATTATAAACATTATTCTGATTATTATATTTTTATATCTTCCCCCAAGTCCCACTAAATCATGCACACTGGACATTTACGTACAGTCAGTCCACCCTGGAAAAAAAGTTTAACAAGTAATTCCTGTTTTATTCAGACTTGGGATTAAGAAATTTCCTTCCCGTTTCCTGTAGACTCGCTTTGCCCAGAACTGGCCTCTCTCCTGCAGGAGGCAGTGGAAATGAAGTGGCCCTTTGTGCCGGAGAAGTGGCAGTATAAGCAGTCAGTCAGTGCCAATGACAAGACCAACCTCAATGACCTCATCAGCAAACACCTATCTCCGCTACTGGTAATAATCACACAGCTAATTACCGGCTTCCCTGTGGTGTTATACATAATTACTGAATAAGTTTACTGTTTTTCCAGGCTTTTCTAAAGGCTTCCATCATGGCTCAGGAGGCATGCTCTGCACTGGCTGTGGTGTTCTTAGTCGACCGCTTCCTCTACTGGACGGACGAGTCCAGCCGGCTGCTGAAGATCACCAAGCTGCTCCACAGACGTCACCCTGACACCCCTGTGGCCCCCCAGCTGGTCATACGGCAGGCCAGAGTCTACCTTAACTCTGGTACAGTGTGGTGATCATGCTTCATGACTATGCTTAGCTTTATGGGGAGCCACTGACTGAGAAAATGTGAATGAATGAGTAACACTTCATACATCATCCTAATCATTGTTTTGCAAGATAATAGTGATTGATGCCAACTCATAACATGTAATTTTCATGGGAAAATGTTTTATTACATTGTCATCATTGCACATTTTCATTATAGAGCTATTTGATGTTTGATTTTGTCACAGTAAACAGGGCAGTATTAATTTGAACACTATAACTGTCTTCCCTACAGGCAAACTACAGAAGGCAGAATACATATTGAGCAGTCTCATTAACAATAGTGGGGCCACAGGTAGGTTCCTTGCTATGTCATTTTAATTGCCTTTAATGAACATGTTTTTTACAAGCTAAATAAAAAAGCTACTTATTGTTTTCCTTTACAGGTTGTTGGGTGTATCACTCTGAAAGTGACAGAGCTCTTGTGCAGGCCGTTAGTGTCCAAGTGCGTGGAATGATTTTGCAGAAGCTAGGTAAGATCTTTTCCCCGAATGAAAGACAACAATTTGCTCCACTGACACTTTAATACTGTGGCTATTTTGTGCTCTGTTTCAGGCCTGTGGCTAGAGGCTGCAGAGTTAATCTGGGCTTCTCTGGTTGGTTACTACGCACTTCCTCAACCCGATAAAAAGGTAACCCAGACAACCACATTATTGCCATCGCAATGATGAGCTTCTAAACACGCACATCCCAGTTTACACAGTGTATTTTTTATAGGGCATTGGAACCTCTCTTGGCATATTGGCCAACATATTGGTGTCAATGAATGATGAAGACTTTAATGCTTTCAGGACTAATCCAGATATTGATTTGGTAAGTCCAACTGATATAATGTTGTATTTTATATTATTGGCTTCGTATCATTTTTGTGTCTATGTCTGTCTGATTGTTTGGAGCAGTCTCTACTTGGGGACAGGAGTCATCGTCTTCTTTCAGCAGCCCAGGCAGCAAAGATGGCGGTGGTATACAGCCAGTACGCCTCACTCTATGTGTTGACCAATGCGGTAAGGTATTCTGTTGACAGTTGACTGCCAGGGCTCACGGTTTCCTGCAATTGGCATAAATTCGATGTTTTCAAAATCTGACACTGTTGCTGCACAGTCAGGCAAAATCAAGTCTAATATTACCATAGAGTCAGTTGCTGCAACTTGAGCCCTGTATTTTTGTTGCCTATATGTGTTTACACGTTGGCAAATTGACGCCATCAAAGATATAGTATGCTGAATTATTATTTGCAGTGTGTTCGGACAACGGTCACTAGATTACTTTGACACTGAAGAAAACTTTAAAAAGTGATGATTTTTAGGGAAGTTCTGCAGTTATAAGGAGCATATTATATTATTCTGATTTATAGACATTTATTCACAATGTAATTTACAATGATAATCATAGCCCCAGAAAGCATAAGTCACGCTGAATCTAAAAGTATGTTTATCATGTGTGTGTGTTCAGATTTGATTTATTCAAACTTTGTACAAACTTAATGCAAACCGCAGGTCATGCTTCATGTGCCTCCTCTTTAACTCTCCCAGAGGTCCCAGAGATGTAAATGAATAAACTTGGACTTCTTTTTCTTTAGGCAACTCAAGGGACCTGCTTGTTATCGTACAGTTTCTCAGTGGAGTGCCCTGCTACTCTAAGACAGTCGTTCTTCCTGCAGGCTAGAGAGGCCTTTACCATTGGCCTGCTCACCAAAGCAGAGGGTGAGCTGGTCACCAGCAAGCAGGAGCTTCACACCTTCCTCAAGGCTGCCTATTCCCTCACTATCACTCACAAATGGCTTGGCACTCCTCAGGAGGTTGTAGTGCAGGCAACTCAAGCTTGCCAAAAAGCCTTAGCTAATTTCTATGATTACGATGTAGATACCCAAGACAAAGATGGCCTCTGTGCTGAAATCATGCATCTGGTCACCCAAGTCAAGCAGCTGTTGCAAGTGGAGCCTTTCCATAATTCAGACAAGGGGTCTTTTATCCCTGACAGCTACAGAAACATTAAAGACACATCAGTAAATTTCACCCTGGAAGGTTTTACTAAGCTAATGCAGAGATTCCAAAAGTATCATGCATCACTGTGTGAGACAACCAACGCAAAGTGTAAGAGGACTAGAGACGAGATAGATGGGGCAAGGCTATGTATAACTGCACTGGGGACAACCATTGGTACACTCAACACAGAATGTCAAACTGAGGCCTGCAAAGTGTCAAAAGATACACCCAAAGGAGAGGAGCCACAAGAGCGAGGTTCAGATTCATCTGCTGTGCACCCACCTCAAAAGTCTGACCTGTGTACCACTCTAGGAAGCACAGATAACCCTGGGTCTTCATGGCAGAACTTCTCTTTGAGTAGTTCAGGGTCTCCTATTCCCAGCAGCAGCGGCTACACAGGAAGTATCGCCATCAAATGTGAAGCAAATTCAAGCAACCAGAGCTGTATGACCACTGAGGTTGATGATGAGAGGTCAGACAGCATGCTACAGTCAGCTAATAAAAACCACAAGCAAGACTTACAAGGTTGTAAATCTGGTGTCAGTTCCCATACAGTCCTGAGATCTGCAATATCTGCCACTTCCTCCTCCAATGCGAGTAGTGATTCAGAAAGGTTTGAAATGATACAAGCTGGAATAGAGACATTGGGCACCGAAGAGGATTGGGTGACTGATGTTGCTGGTGTGCTGCAGAAACCGTCAGGAGCTGAAGGAGCAGCACAGTCCCTATCCCAGCTAACTCTGAGAACATCCTCCAGCTCCCTCAGTGACAGTTTCAGTTCCCAGTCGTCATGGGAAAAAATCTCAGTTGACCTGAACTCCCCCACAGTCAGAAAACCTCAGCCAAATAGCCTATCAAAAGCAGGAACCAGCCAAAGCAGCAAGTCACCAGAGTCTGATCTCTCTGGTCTCTTGGAAACACTTGATTCTGAAAGCACTGATTCAGCTCATGATTCCACGCACAAAAACCACACATCGCGACGGGAATCCAGAGACTTGTCCATGCCACGACCTCTGGAGAGCCTTCATGTTGACCCAAATATGGACACTGATGTTGACTCAGTATCTGTAAAACCTGCTTCCAGGATCTCCTTAGTAACCCCACACCCAAACCTTTCCCAGTTTGTCCCAGAACAGTGCGCTTCCACCGACACCTCCACAGAGAGTTCATTTGAGATGCTGGAGGAGAATCAAAGCAGACACCAATACAGTGACAGCACTTCTATAGAAAAAGCAAATGTCCCTCAAATGAAGAACCCCTTGTGCTACAACTGCATTAAGCAAAGCACTGTAGCCGGTGTTGTCCCTGAGAGGCAGTATTGGTTGTCACAGCAGGATTACCAAGCCCTACTGGCTGGAGTTTGCCATGAATGTCTGCTGAAGAGATTGCACAGTGGCAAGTCACAGTTCAAACTCAAGAAACACAGAACTGCCTACAGTAAGTTTGAATTAGAATTGATGTTGAAATTTGTCTTCATAGTACATAATTTTAGCCATGACAGCAGTGTGACTCCAGCGATGAAAAAGTCGGTCTGTTGGTCCACCACTTTGGTGATACACTGACTTTTCATCTAGCACCATGCTAACAGACTAAACTAAGATAATGAACATGGACATGGTAAACGTTATACCTGCATGTTAGCATTGTTGTTGTGAGCATGTTAGTGACATTAGCATGAAACTCTCAGCCTCGATGTACATCTGTCTCAATGAGGCCTTTGCATCAAATCCAGCACAAGTAAGATCACTTAGCTGTGAGCATGTTTATATGTAGAAACCCAGCCAAACTCTCTGAATCTATGAATGTCATCTGTATTAGGTGCTCTTCATTTAAAGTTCTCAAAGGCCACTGGGCTGTGGACAGCCAAGGAGACCTGCGTTTACATTGGGGAGCCAATGGGGATGCAGGGCAAGCAGAGAACAGCAATATGGGTGAAGTTTTTACACCAGGAGGAAAGGTTAAGCAGGTACGCGGCTACACATTCTAGGCACCACCTGAATGTAAAGGCTTTTAGTCTCACTTTAATTGTGTTTATGTCCCTAGTTATGTTGGGAAAGATTACTTGAAGCCAAAGGAGATCCAGTTCCACCTAATGGATGTGGAGAGACAGATGACAGCCCAGCACTATGTGACTGAATTCAATAAGAGTCTTTACGACAAGGAAGTCATGGCTCAGATCTTCTTCATTCCCTCGGAAGCACTATTGGTGAGGCCAAAACATAAAGACCAAATGAACATGCCAAGCATTAAATAACAGAGGGTAACTTGATACCAGGCTAAGGAGAGATAGCAGATTTTGCATTCAACTGCTAAAATTGCTTAATTTATCAATTCCACTTTAATAAGATGCCCTCGAGATGTACATAATTTCAGAGATAGCAGGGTGCATGATAGCCTGCAGCAGTCTTGAAGCAGTGTTGGTTGAAATTCAAATGTAGTACCCCAGTACACCCTCCAGTTGTTAGTTTACAGCCAGAAATATACTCTCATGAGAAAATTACTCTAAGTTGTAGAGCCAATGTTTGTTATTAGTCTAGAATTTAGCAAGTCTTCTCTTTATTGTTTTTGCCCTTTCCTGAAAAAATTGAACCAAAAAATAATAATAATAATGTGTATTCTGTAGTTACCAGTTGGCCTAACTACATCTTGTGAAATTAAGTACCACAGGAGTGCAATACTGGAAATGACTGTTTTGGGTATTGACAGAACACTTACTATCATGTCCCGACACCACATTTAGTTACATGTAGAGACACAATAAAACCATTGGATTACAAAAGAAAATTACACAACACAAATACACATAACTGTATTTTTGCAGCCATGTTGATAAGTTGAAAAAAAAACAGGTTTTAAATATTTCCTAATCTCACTCTTTTTCTGTATGTGTAAATAGATTTTGAAAGGTAATGAGATTGTGGGCTGTGTAACAGTGGAGCCCTACATGCTTGGAGACTTTGTCAAACTGACCAACAACACTGGGATGAAGGACAGGAGTTTCCAGGCTACAGAATACGGCCTAGCCTTTGGACACTTCACCTACCTGTTCTCTGACTGCCAGGAAGTTGTTGTAGACCTGCAAGGTGTGTCTGTGTCACTGATCACTGAAATCACTGGCAGTGAGCTGATTTTCCACAGACTTAAGGTGTAGTCTTGTCACATGGTAAAGGTTTGCCTGATGTATCCTCCTTCCTTTTTTTACAGGCTGGGTGACAGCCAATGGCAAAGGACTAACCTACCTCACTGACCCTCAGATTCACTCCACCAAGACCCCCAAAGGCCCCTCCAACTTTGCTGCCAGAGGCCTCAGGTACTTTCTGGAAGAGCAACATGGACCAGAGTGCAATGGCATTTGCCAGCTGCTCAAACTACCTCCGTTGTTCAGACAGACTCATGTTCTGCCTCAGAAACCTTGATGTGGAAACCCATGTTTAGTGCTTGTATTCCAAATTAAGTGGACATTTTTTTTTCCTTTTCAAATAAAATACGAGTAACATGCCATTTATGCAAGTTTCTGAAACAGATTTTAGTTGAAATGTTCTCAGTTACAATCAATGTACTGTACTTTTTCTTTTTTTTTAAGCAACTGACATAAGTTATGTTTTGTCAGCTAATTCTGGTAGCCTTAGACACACTACATCAGGGACAGGTACCACTTATGTAAACGTAGCAGTATGCGTCTTGTTTGTTTCAGAATAATGGAAGTGAGGAGTGTGACCTCATTAAATTAAACCTTTTAAATCTGTAAAATGTCTGACTTTTTTTTTAAACTGGATTAACTTTTTTGTACTTTACTGGAAGAGTACAAAGTTTACAGAAGGGAAGTGGTTGTGGGGGATATGTGGATATAATCAGGAATATAGTTTACTTAATAATATTCTATCTGTGGTGCTAAATATTTAAACCATAAACTTGGATATCACTTAAATTATATCTTTCTCCTGAACACAATGATAAGCCAGTCTCATAGGAGTTTCAAAATTGAAAAGAAATGATAAATTTTCATTCACAAAATCCTCAGAAGATGTTATTTACAGTCATGTAATTGCAAGCTATATTGTATTTCAGTTTAGTGTCCTGCTGCAATACATAATAACATAATTGTGTGGGGGGTTTTTTATTTTGTAAATAGATTATTTGTTACCTATCACTGTCTCTTCACTATGTGACAGGCTTGCTGTCTAACTGTCTTGGCAGTGAAGGAATCACCTGACACTGTGTCAAAAAAAATGTCAAGTGTAAGGCTGGTGCCTTTATGAAAAGTTTCCATTATCAGCATGGTGTAAAAGTGACCTTTCACTGCCCCATTAGCATCTTTGTGTGCTATTGCTTTGTTACAGAAGGTTTTTTTTGTTTTTAAAAAATGTAATTTTAATGTTCATCTGATTTTTTTTATCTGCAGGTACAAAATAAAATTGCAGACATGCCAACATCAGTATTCCAAATATATGTAAAATGTAATGGTTTGCAAATGAAGTACAAGTAGTCCTCTTTATTCAACGGTTGTGATTGATTTGGTGGGAGTGGATACAACAAAGTAGAAACGCTGTGAATTCTCCTGTTACAATACTAAGCAACCATAGTTCAGCTGGTCAGGTGACTGTTACTCACCTTTAAGTTAACCTTGTTAATGTTTAGGTGTGTTTGTTCAAAATTTCTGATTATGCAACAATAGATTATGATATCAAAGTGTAGTTCTGCTCTTTTTTACCATCAAAGTTATGACATGATTAGGAAAACATGTCCAGATTATTGTAGCCATTGTTTTAATGGTGATAATGAAGGAAAACATATATTGTCCCCCTGTCATTGCAGGTTGCCTAAAGTAATTGAGCAACTTCTACTGGATAAGGCAATTGTAATATTGGAAACGTCAAAATACACCACCTACAGTACATATTGAAGTGTAAGTATTGAATCACATGTAAAAACATAGACCATATACAGTATATTTTATTGTGAAACCTATGATACTAGAAGATTAGTGTGACAATCAGGTACTCTAATGAGTGTAGTCACACACCTCCAGGTCATATGACAGTGATGTAATCCATGGAGCTCTTTGCACGCCTCCTCTCCCTTTAGCCAAAATCCAGTTCTGGGTTTTTAAGCCTCCATCTTCTGTGAACACAACATTCTTCACCCCTGACCCACTGTGTACAGACCTCACACAAGCCATTCTGTTTGCATGCACTTGGTGAAAAAGTGAACTTTTCTGAACATATTTTCATTGACCACACTGTACCATGTCTTTGAGGCAAATGTGTTCTTAGTTTGGTTGTAACATTAATATTCTTTGAAACAGTTACATTACAGGTGTGTCCTCTATGAAAAGCAGGTGTCCATAAAGTAGAACAGGCGTCATTTGTAGGAAGAGATATGGGCTGTTATGGCCTTTTATCTTGATGCGAGCGTGATAAGAGAAGCTTTTCACTCTAGACTTTTATGAGGCTGATGTGGTTAAAAAAAAAACCTGGATGCAGGAGGTTCTCCTGGAGCTGCAGCGTCTGTATTTATAAGGAAGTGACTCCTCTCTCAAGCACCAGAGTGTTTGTGGCTGCCTGCGAACAGGAGAGTGCAGTCCTAAAATATGAGACTTTTAGTGGTATTAACATGCTTACTGGCAGGCTGCCTGGCCCAGAAGCCTCGCCCATGCTGTAAGTAAAATTGATTGATTTTGATTGTGGCTGTATGAAATTGATTTCTCAGTTCTTCTATCCTCTATCATTTTATGCTTTTTCAATACTCTTGTTGTATAAGAACAGTTGTGTTGGCAATGTTTTTCTTTTCTATCAGGATCATTTAATGCTATTTTGCCGTGTTTCTGTTAAATGATGCTATTTCGCACATCTTCTTCCGTAACACAGCAAGTCCACCTCTTCTGACTGGGGCCCTCACTGTGGTGAGTGTTTATTGTTTCAAAGTGTGCGTTACATGAGCCCGTCAAAGCAACACCTGAGCATAATAATCAATAAGCACAGTTCTAATATGTGAAAGAGGGACATGTATTTACTCGCTCTCATCATCTTTCTCCAGTCCACGCAGAATGAGAAGCTGTGGACTTATGCCCAGTACGTGTATGATGCACTGGGGCAGCGGATACGGCTCAAGGAGCAGGGCACCTACGAGAACAAGACGTTCACCTATGACGCTCTTCTGCTCTTCCGAGAGGTGAGCGAAGACATGAACATCCCAAATATTTATTTTAGAGTGTAGCTGCTCCTGATCAGATGTGTTAAGTACGAGGAAAATAATTTTATTAAAAGTATAAGCACGGAGATCTGCTTCGAAAGAACTCACCAGGACTATACTCAAGATTTATACTATTTTATACGTATTTCTAATATTTGAACAAAAACTGAGGAGTATTATTTCAAATTGTGACTCGGAAAATGTTACTGCCTTCAGCACTGGCTCTTCACTCAACAAAAAAGGGCTCCATAAAGAAAAGACAAATACAGCAAATGCAGAATAACATACATAATGGAGCAATAATAAAGAGTTGCTATTTGTCAAAGGTTCAGCGAGTCTCATTACCTGTTTATTGCTGAGGGGATGAGGACTTCCTTTAATTCTCCGAATCTGTCTGCCCCAAGATTATTGGAGTACAAATTTTCTGTAGAGCATGAGGAATAATCATTTAGATGAGGAGTGATTCTTTGGTTATCACATCAATAAAACCGTAATTTGTAATCTGTGAAACAGAGGTCACATAACCGCATGTGTATATGTCTGGGGTTGACAAAATTTACGAAGCTCATGCAGGTCAAAGTATAAATGTACAGCTTTAAGTGCCATATATATTATTTTATCATATATAAGAGTCAAAGTAAGCAATGCTCATTCTCTTTCATCCATCAGGCTACCATGTATGAGATTAACGAAAAGGATCATACATGCAAGAAAATGCCTCTGAAGGCGGACTTCCAGCCTCTGGCAATCCCAGATAGTGCGTCTCTGCTCGGCCAGGCTGTTGTTGGCAGCTCATCGGAACCTGGACAAGGACTCCTGGTCAACACTTGGACGGGAGATCTGCCCGACAAAGGAGGTTAGAGAGCATAGATTTAATGGTTCGAGCTCTATTCCAATCCCAGTGTTTATTAACACATGCATTTTCATCTCTGATCCTACACAGGAAAGTTCATGAGCACCGTCACTGAATTCGGATGCATTCCTGTCAGCACAGTGTACCACACTGACCAGTTTGGATGGGTGTTGACAAGGTTAGTTCACATTAACTTCAGCACTGTAACAAAAAAAATCACTTTATTGAGCAGAAAGGACAGGGATCGACTTTTGAAAATCAGAAATATTTGCAGCCAAGTCATCGTTATGTTACTGCCTTTCTGTTCTCTAGCTTCTTCAACAACATCATTGGGATTTCCGACCCCAGTCAGCTCAACCCTCCAGACTTTTGCCCCGACTCAGAGATGAAGGCTGACAGTGAAGAGCCAGTAGACTTCCTCAGCTTGTTCCTTAACAAGCACTGAAGGCACTATACATCACAAACCTTCTTTTAGAGATTTGAGAAAAACAAGTGGAGCTACTGAATCATAGCTTTGCCATGTGGTATACATCACATTTACTCCTGCTAAGACCATGTGTGATTCCAAACATCTTGAGCTAAGCATCTCAGACAGGATTCTGCAGAATTTTACATATTTTCAAATGAGAATTTTTTAAATACTTTTCTGGCTTACATTTAAAACTATTGACAACTGATTAAACAAAACTACTGTATGTAATGTGACAGTTCCCCTCAGCTCTACAGAAAGTTAAGCTTTTTTGATATACACAATCAGCCTCAACAAAAAACTACAAACAGATGAAGTGAATAACATTGATCATCCTGTTATAATGCAATGTTCTGCTGGGATTCATGTGAATGTTAATGTGACTCCCACTGTCTATGGATGAACTGTATGAGTGGCCACATGTAATTTTTATCAATAAAATAAATGGATACAAAATAAAAATGCATAGATCTCAACTTGTCTCTGTGTGTAATAACAAATATACAGCATTGTAATATTTACAGGAACTCAGCTAGACAGAATGATACTGCCCAGTGTTAATCATTATATCTACATCATTTCAGAAATCAGATGATCTGAGATTGTTTTTCTTGTTAGATAAAAAGGATTTGGAGCAGTAAACCTTTAAACAAAAAGCAAGACACAACAAGAGGAGAGGTAATATATCTTATTTGATGGATGAGGTGTTGGTTGGTTATGTAAATGAATAAACAGTGTTTCCTGCATCATTTCCCAGAGCTCCAAAATCAAAATAATTGTGTTCAACCCCTTATTTCCCTTTATGTAGTGAAAGAAGCCAGAATCTAGCCTTTTCTCTCCCCCTAAAAATAAGGTAATGCTTAAAAATGCCTCACGGGGCTGCTGATGGCCACAATGAGTATTATCACATTATTAAAACTGTTGTTTTTTTTAGGAACTTGATGATTTTACTGTACAAGAGGAAAATGAGAGGAATCAGATTTTGAAATTTTCAATAAAAATTCTCCCTTCTAAATTCCCTTGAAGTCAAAAGGTTAACGATTTAGAATAAATTAAATGACATAAACATCCAGTTTCAAACCCACAACTTTTACCTTTATTTTTAACACGACAAGTGGATAAGCTAAGGACTCAAAGAAAACCTGTGAACAGTGAACGCACCCTGGCAGCCTCTCCAGCTTGTATATAAGGAAGTGAGAGCTCTGAAGCAGCAGCATATTTTGCCTCTTTGTCCAGACGAAAGTGTTTCTACCTTCAGACAGCATGAGAGCCCTCGTCCTGTTCGTGTGCCTGTCAATGGGCTGCCTAGCTCAGAGACCACAGCAATGCAGTAAGTACAACATGCTCAGTTCATTTGTATATAGATTTTTTTTTATTTTTCTTCTGGAATCATCCCTCCATTCTTCCCTTTCTCCATTTTTTCTTTTGCATTTATGAGGAAATATTATGTTGCAAGCAAAGTACAGCTGTGATGTAAATGTTCCCTTTACAATAAAATTATAAAAACAAAAATTTCATTTTAACAGCATCCCCACCATTGCTGACTGGAAGCTTCTCTGTCGTAAGTTTTTACGTCTTCATGTAATTATGCAACTGTGTAAACCAAATCTCTAGACAATATGTTTTTAAAAAATCACCATACTGTATTACTATTATTCAGAGCAAGTCTAATTTGTAGTAATGTCATCAGAATACTTTAAATTACATTTTTGTCATTTTCCAAGTCCACCGCAAGTGAGAAGCTGATGGCTTTTGCCAAGTACAGCTATGACGCACTGGGAAAGCGCATCCACCTCAGAGAGTTTGGATCTTACAACAATAAGACCTTCCAACTTAATGTACTTCTACTCTACAGACAGGTGATGATAACAAAACAATGATATCTACACTAGGAGGTGTCATGTACAACACAAATGGCTATATCTTGCTATCCTGTCCTCCAGGGTGTTATGTATAACATTAACTACAAGAACCGCACATGCTGCAAGAAGCCACTGAGCGCAGATTTCCACCCGCTGGAGATCCCAAAGAATGCTTCCCTGCTGGGACAGGTTGTGTTGGGAAGCTCCTCTGGTCCCGGACAGGGACTCCTGGTCAACACCTGGGTGGGAGAGCTGCAGCTAAAAGAGGGAACAGGTACAACAAGAGGAAATTAGATAACATCATGTACTGTAGCACATGACTTTCTGTGATTCTTCCCTCTTCCCGGTGCTCTTGTGGCCTATTTTATGCTCACGAACCTGCTGGTCTGGTTGTGCTGCCTCAGCTCACTCGTGATCCACTTCTGTTTCTGCAGCGAAATACATGAGCACTGTCACTGAGTTTGGGTGTGTTCCTGTCAGCACTCTGTTTCATACCGACAGCAGTGGATGGGTGGTGACCAGGTCAGTGCATACACATGACAACTCACAAATGAGACATATCAGAATTCTCACCTTTTTGAGGCGCTTCTTTGTAAAAAATAAATATTTCTAAAAATAGAATACATTAAGACTCTATAGAATTTTCTCAAAGATATTTTGACTTGTGAAACACAACTAATAACTTATTAGTGAAATCTGTGTATTTATGCAGATAATCAAACATGTTTGCTGGGAGAAACCTCTATTGTCCAAGACAGCGTTTCGCATTACACTGTCTTTAGCTCACTGAGACACAACGCGGTGTATGTTATACAACAGTATATTAAAGTGAAAATCATTAAAGCAAAGTAAAAGCATATTGAACACCTTAAAAATATTTAGGCTTAGCAATAGTCAAATATTTGGGGAAATTTTCGGGGAGAAAAAAAAGCTTATTTGCTTTCTTGACAAGAGTTAGATGAAAAGATTGATACCACTCTGTTAGATGTGATGCTGGAGTCATGGGATGGTTAGCCCAGCTTAGCATAAGGACCGGTCCACACAGGAGGCGTGTGCAGAGCGTGTTGGCTGCGTTGCTCATGTGCTACGGTTCGCACACACGTGTCCACACAGGCAGCCCTTATCTTTCTATCTATCATTCACAGATAGATAGATAGATAGATAGATAGATAGATAGATAGATAGATAGATAGATAGATAGATAGATAGAGAGAGAGAGA